>SNVD02001874.1:0-15787 GCA_013180625.2 Boswellia sacra | reverse complement strand
GTGAGAGAGTATTGATTTTGGCATTCCATGGATTGATAAAAGAGCTTCAACGCAAATTGGGATGCTTCTTTAATTTGATTCTTTGAGTCTTTTTTATTCATGTATGAGTGGTAGAAATTGTACATGAGTTGTTGATTAAGTCTATGTGAGTTAGTAGACACTTGGGATAACTTGCGGGTTAAGTGTTTATGTAATTCAATGTCAGATGTCATATGTTATATATAACTTAACAGTATGTTGTTAAGTTATCTGCGACAGAGAGTGGGCAGTGTCACTAGAGTTTATGATCTTTGCGAAAATTTTATTTTACAAAGATTAGGTCAATGTGTGAGGGTGAGTCAGCACTATAAAAGGTCATAAAGATTGTACAAACAAGAACTTAGTGAATTGCAGCTCTATAGCTGTCCGTGGACGTAAGTTTTATAACTGAACCACGTAAAAAACTCCTGTGCCGATTTACTTTACAGTTTACTGTTATAGTTCTTATAACTGCATACTTCTAGAACTCTCAATTGGTATCAGAGTAGGTTCACTAATAGACAAGTGAACAAAACGATCAGGCTGATATGAAAGAATGGAGTTTATTCGCAATGGAGGATCCGGAACATGACCACCTATCCTTGATGACAGTAATTATTCATATTGGAAGGTAAGAATAATGATGTATATCAAATCTCTTGATGACAGGGCATGGACTAGTGTGCTTAAAGGATGGACACTGCCAACGAAGGTAAATGCTTTTGGTGATTCCGAAGCCAAACCAGAGGATGAATGGACTGATGAAGAATATCGATGTTCCAGCTGGAATTCAAAAGCTCTTAACGTAATCTTTGCTGCAGTGGACTTAAACAACTTCGGACAAATTTTAAGGTGCAAAGTAGCCAAGGAAGCATGGGAATACTTGAGGTAAAACATGAAGGTACTGCATCTGTTAAAAGATCTAAATTGATGAGATTAAATTCTCAATTTGAAAATCTGATGATGCATGAGGATGAGTCAATTTCTTAGTTTTACTCTAAGATATATCACATCACAAATTCAGCATACATGCTTGGCAAAACTTTCACTTATGCAGAAATTGTTAGCAAAATAATTAGGTCTGTTCCAGATAAATTTCAACCTAAAATTTCAGCTAGTGAGGAAGTTAAAAACACCGATGAGATAAGGGTTGATGAATTGATTGACATTCTCCAAAACTTTGAAATTAATCAAAGTACTAGGAAGAAAAAAGGAAAAAGCATTGCATTTAATGTGAAAACTGAAAAATCAGATGAGGAAGGTAAAGATGAGCTTGATGAAACTGATTCTAAACAGATTACTTTCTTAACAAGAAAATATATTAAGTTCATGAAAAGAAATTTTAAGAAAAAGAATCAAGGAAAGCCATCAAACTCAAGTGTAGAAAAATTCTGAAAGTTCAACAAGGAGAATGACAAGAAGCCAAAACAATCTGAAAAGAAAGGGCAGATTCAGTGTTATGAATGTTCTGGTTATGGACATATTTAATGTGAATGTGCTAATCTCAAGAACAAGAACAAAAGACTTACAGTAACCTGGAGTGATGAATCAGAATCGGAGTCAGAAGATCAAGATTGTATGAGCAATTTTGTTGCATTTATTGCATCTGCAGCTGATAAAGGAAAGACTGTTATGTCTAACATAACAGAAAATTGCAGAACCAGTGTTGATTATTCAGATGAAGAAGAAGGACCAGAATACTATGAAGAGTTGTAAGAAACATACAATGCACTCTATAGTGAATGACTGAATCAGAAGAAAGAAATCAAAACATTGAAGAAGAAGATTGAGATGCTGGAATGTGAAAAATCCCTTGTTGAAAACCATATCACAGAACTGGAGACTGTTTTGACAGACAAAACAGCACATATTGAGAAAATCACAATAGAACTGGTTGAAAGCAAGAGGTGTGTTGATTAACTCAAAATTGGAGCAACCAAACTTGATCAGGTTTTGAGTCTTGGAAGAGACAACTCCAATAAATATGGATTAGGGTACACAGAAGGTAATGTTCCATCTTCATCAAAAACAGTTTTTGTGAAAGCCACAACATCAGGTAAGAATTCAGAACTTAACTCTTTAAAGTCAAGCCCTGATTCCAAGAGCAGTGAGACATTTGTCTCTCCACTGAGTTCTTTCAAATCTAGTCCTGAAAAGGTAAAGAAATTCATTTCAACTTGTTATTTTTGTGATAAAAAGGGTCATATTAGGTCTAGATGCTTTAAACTGTTGAATCTTTTGCATAAGAGATCAAAACAGTTCAAACTGTTACCAAAACCACAACATCAGTGGGTTAAGAAAGACAAGACAGTATGTCATGTTGCTCTTTCTACTCTTAACCAATCATCTAACGATTTGTGGTATTTTGACAGTGGTTGTTCCAGGCACATGACTGAAAATAAACAGTTTTTAACAGATTTTAAAGCATGCAAGGATGGTAACGTCACCTTTGTAGATGGAGCAAAGAGTAAGATCATTGGTAAAGGCACTTTGAATGTCAAAGGTTTACCCAATTTTCAAAATGTCTTGTTGGCTGAAGGTTTGAAAGCTAATCTTATTAGTATTAGTAAGATATGTGATGACAAGTATGTTGTAAATTTCACACAAATCAAATGTATGGTCTGAGATAATTTTGGTAAATGCATTCTTGAAGATAATAGATCTTCGGATAATTGTTATTTGGTAAAGATTGCATTTCAAGCTAGGATTTCAGATTTGGAATTGTGACATCAAAAATTAGGGCACTTAAGTTACAAATACTTGGTTAAATTAACTAAGTTAGGTGCTGTAAAAGGAGTTCCTAAACTTGGTGACAAAGTTAATGGAATTTATGGACCATGTCAAATAGGAAAACAAATTAAAAGTTCACACAAATCAAATCCACATCTTAGTACATCCAAAATACTTGATTTGCTTCACATGGATCTTATGGGTCCTACGCAAATTGAAAGCATTACAGGTAAAAGATATATATTTGTTTGTGTGGATGATTTTTCTAGATATACTTGGGTTGATTTCATTAAAGAAAAATCTGACACTTTTGAAGCTTTCAGGAATCTTTGTGTTAAGCTTGAAAATGAGCAAAATATGAACATTGCTAGGATTGTGAGAATAATAAGTGATCATGGCAAGGAGTTTGAGAATGTTAGCTATGCTGACTTCTGCAAATATCATGGAATTGATCATGAATTTTCAGCTCCTAAAACCCCTGAACAGAATGGCATTGTGGAAAGGAATAATAGAACTCTTCAAGAGATGGCAAGAGTGATGCTTAGTAGCAAAAGGTTGACAAAAGGCTATGGGCTGAAGCTATAAGCACTGCTTGTTATATTTCAAATAGAGTTTTTCTTAGACCTGGCACTAACCAGACACCTTATGAAAATTTGAAAGGTAGAAAACCTAATTTGAAATATTTTCATGTTTTTGGATATAGGTGTTCCATCTTAAATGACAGAGAGCAGTTAGGAAAATTGGTTCCAAGGAGTGATGAAGGAGTCTTCGTGGGATATGCTCAAAATAGCAAAGCATTTCGAGTTTACAATCTTAGAACTGAGGCAGTCATGGAATCTGCAAACATAGTATTTGATGATCTTAATGATTATGCAAAGTACTTACGAGAGGAAAGTATAACCAGCTTCACAAAAGATACAGAAAAATCAGATTCAGACAGCAACAAAATAGAATATGCTGTTATGAAAGAGGAAACAGTGGCTGTTACACCCGACGTAACAGTAACATCTGACAACTCAGATTTGAACAGAAATTCAATCCGGAATGATGATGATAGTAATTAGAAAAGATCCACCCACATGGATTCAGAAGGCACATCCAACAAGTTCTATCATTGGAACACCAGATGACATGATGAAAACTCGGAGCAAGGTAAGAAATCAGGTAAGGTTTGCATGTTATGTTTCTTTAGTTGAACCAAAAAATGTGAAAGAAGCTTTAAAAGAAGAGGTGTGGATTTAAGCCATGCAAGATTAACTTAATCAGTTTAAAAGGAATGAAGTATAAGAATTAGTTCCTAGGCCAGAAAATACAAATGTCATTAGAACTAAATGGATATTCAAAAATAAAACTGATGAAAGTGGTCAAGTAGTAAGAAATAAAGTTAGGCTAGTTGCACAAGGTTACACACAAGTTGAAGGCATAGACTTTGATGAGACTTTTGCACCAGTAGCTAGACTTGACTCAATCAGATTACTACTTGCAATTGCTTGTTTGCTTGATTTCAAATTGTAACAAATGGATGTTAAAACAGTATTTTTACATGGCTATCTCAATGAAGAAGTTTTTGTTGAACAGCTAAAGGGATTTGAAGATCCTAAACATCCTGATCTTGTGTACAAATTGCACAAAGCTTTATATGGTTTGAAACAAGCTCCTAGAGCTTGGTATGAAAGGTTGACAAATTTTTTGATCAACAGAGGATATAAAAGAGGTAGCAATGACAAGACTTTGTTCATCAAACATGCATCTAAATATTTTATTGTTGCTCAAATATATGTTGATGACATTGTTTTCGGATCAACTAACAAAAGCAAAATTAATGAGTTTGTTAAGTTGATGCAGGAAGAGTTTGAGATGAGCATGGTAGGAGAATTAAATTTCTTTCTTGGATTACAGGTTAAGCAAATGAATGATGGGATATTCATATCTCAATCAAAATATGCTAAAAATCTTGTAAAGAAATTTGGGCTTGAGAATTCAAAACCAATAAAAACTCCTATCAGTATGATAAGTGTCTATTTATATATCATTTTCATATCAATTCGTCCATGTTTCTTTGCTATATTCCTTGGTATTTTTATGTTTTTGTGTGTTTTTGATGTTTGTAGGAGTTTTGGAGCAACTTGCACAAAAATGGAGTAAAACCCTTTATTTTCACCTCTGCTAGTCAACCATCTTCTCGGATTTTAATTGTATTGATATACAATGAACCCGATGACATATCATATACCGTTGAAAAGCTCTCGAAGTCTACTTTTTGGAGAAATTTACGGTTTATGAATACATTCAGTGTACCGAAAGTTGTAATCAAAACAGTGTGAGAAGTGTAGAAATGTAATTCCACACATCACTGTAGCATGTATAATACGGGCACTGTAGCACGTTACTGTAGCAGAGTATTTAAACACATTTTAGGGTTTTATTTCATAACTTGAAGAGGGGAGAACGTGGTGGAGGCTTCAGCTCTGGAATTCTTTCATCTCTTGGAATTCTTGAAGGAGAAAGGAAGCTTGGAAAGAGGAAGAACTACAATCAAAGAGAATTACATCAAATTTGCTAAGTTTTTCCCTTCCCTTTCATTTTCTGGAATGTCTCCATGTTGTATTGTATTTACCACGTTCTTAAACATGTGTAACTAAATCTGAATTGGTTGAGGGTGATTTTCAAAGCCCCTGATATGGTTTTTGTAAGTTGATTGTGTAAGGAATTGTTTATCCAATTCTCTAATTGAAGTTGCTTGTATTCTCCCATATTTAATGCTTATGATTGCTTGCTGATTGTATTTGAGTGGACAACTGAATATAATCTGGTTGTGATTTATTGCTAGACTAGAAATCTTGATCCGTAATTGTCTTGAATTTCTAATCATTAGTAGCAAAATTGCGATCAGAGATTGCACTTGGAGAATATAACCTAAGTTAAATAATCCGAGCTTGTGTGTTTATTGCTTAGATCAACCTGTCTTTCTTTTCATAATGCATCCATTGAATTAAATTTAGAGAGCTTTTTCTAGGTTGTTTAATGGATAGAGATTAAATAAAGAGCCTGTTTTATTTAACAACAAAGTAAGGAAAGATTGGGATAACAGAGCTTGTTGTTATCTACGGTTGATAATTTTAATGGTGTAATTGGATGACAATTCTACAATTAATTCGCAAATCCATATCTTGTGGCAGAGAATGATCCCTTAACCAGGTTACCCTCATTGATTTTTCACTCCATTTTACTTTGTGTTGTATTATTGTGCATTTACATTAATATTTCATTTAGTTAATCCATCAACAAAACCCCCCCATTTATCTGTTGTTGCTGTAAAATAACAAATTCCATTAGAATCAATCCTCGTGGGAACGATATCTTACTCATCACTTTATTACTTGTGCGACTAGTATACTTGCTAGTTTCGAACGCATCAAGTTTTTTGCGCCGTTGCCGGGGATTGATTTTCTAATCAATTTGTTATTTTGTTTTCATTGTTGACTCATATTTTCTTTGTTTTTCTTTTCTGATTGTTTGTGTTTAGATAACATGGCAGTAAACTTCTATCAATTCAGTAGCGGATTTGAGCCACAAGTACCATGGAGAGTAAATGAGGTAAGCACTCCGAACATTGAACAACAACTTTCTGAGCTAACCTTCTCTTGTGGAAAACATGGCTGTAGGAGATATGCAAAAATCTTATGAATGTGGGATATATTCTACCATGGAGCATCCAATCGACATGTATCCAACTTTACAAGAAGAATATATGGAACAAGCCAATGCCATGGGTGGATTTCCAGGACAAACGAGGCAATGGTATGATCCTTTCTCTAGCACTTACAATGCTGGATGGGAAGATCAACATAATTTCAGTTACTGGAATCATCAACCAATCACTCCAAATGTGATACCAAATCGGCCACAAAGTTTCAATCAACCTAGAGTGCAGCAACCATTTCAAATGCAACCACCACCAATGCCACATCCAGCATCACAACCAGCTCCAGAAAACTCAGGTATGTCACTCCAGGATATTGTTAATGCACTTGCCACTAACACAATGCAATTCCAGCAGGAAACGGGGGCAAGTATCCAAAATCTCGCAAATCAAATGGGACAATTGGCTACTAGCATGAGCAAATTCGAGGGCCAATGCTCAGAAAAATTATCTTCTCAAACAGTGATCAATCCAAGAGAGAATGCTTGTGCGATAACTTTGCAAAGTGGAGAGCAAATTCAAAATGGAGAGCAAATGGAAACTGGGGCAAGTATCCAAAACCTGACAAAGAAATCACAAACTGATGAAGGAGATGACATCACTTCCACCATGAACAACACTCATCTTCTAAGGTAGATCTTAAAACTCAAATTCCTTCTTATGTTACTCCTCCACTTTTTCCTAGCAGATTTGCAAAATTGAAGAAGGAGGAGCAAGAACAAGAAATCCTGGAAACTTCTCACAAAATCGAGGTAAATATACCACTTCTGGATGCTATCAAGCAAGTACCTCGTTATATAAAATGTCTCAAAGAGTTATGCACCAGCAAGAGAAAGTTAAAAGGAAATGAGAAAGTAAGTGTAGGGGAAAATGTTTCAGCTGTATTGCAAAGAAAAATTCCTCCAAAGTGCAAAGATCCAGGTACGTTCACCATGCCATGCACCATTGGTAAAACCAAGTTTATGTTAGATTTAGAAGCATCTATTAACATCATGCCATATTCTATTTATGCTTCTTTAAATCTTGGACTTTTTGCGGAAACTGGTATTACCATTCAGCTTGCTGATCATTTTAATGCATATCCCAAAAGAGTTGTGGAAGATGTGCTTGTGCAGGTGAATCAATTGGTTTTCCCAGCAAACTTCTTTGTCCTTGAAATAGAGGATGAGACATCTCCTAATCCAACTTCGATTCTGTTACGGAGACCATTCTCGAAAACTGTTAGAACAAAGATTGATGTTCATGATGGCACTCTCATCATAGAGTTTGATGGCAAGGTGATATGTTTCAACATTTTTGAGGCAATGAGGTACTCTAGTGACTTACATTCTGTTTTGCAGTTGACGTTGTTGATTCTTTGCCACAACAATATTTTGAGTTAACTCGCAAGAATGGAGTGGATGTTGCTATTAGTGAACACATAAGGACAGAAAGTTTCAAAGAACCAAGAAAGCTGATACAAGTGACTAAAGAAATGGAGGAAGCTATGGCATGCTTAGATGAGACTATAGCTATAATCACAAACAGGTATAATGTTTCGTACATTGAATTGCCTTTATCTAATGAGAAACTTCTTCCTTCTGTGATGAAAGCCAATACCTTGGAGCTGAAGCTACTTCCAGATTATTTGAGGCATGTGTTTTCGGGTAACAAAGATCCTTTGCTAGTTACAATAGAAATGGGCCTTGCACCACTACAAGAAGAGAAACGCGTCCGAGTATTTAGAGTTCACAAAACAGCTATTAAGGGGACGATTGCTAACATCCAAGGCCCAGCCATATGCTTACACCATTTCCTATTGGAAGAAGGATCCAAGCCCACTAGAGAAGCACAGCGGAGATTGGATCCTCCCATGATGGAACTAACGTCGGGCTGAGGACGTTAAACCAAGCGCTTATTGGGAGGCAACCCAATGTTTTTGCAAAATAAATTAAAAAAAAAAAGAAAAGAAAAATAAAATGAGGTAATAATGATCAATTTTTGTGTCTCGAGGAGATTCCTTTCGTAGACCATCAAATTGACTAGGTTTTATCTCTCCTTGCCATCTGTTTTATTCGTTTTTATATATATATATATATATTTTTTTACTTGTTTTTGACTTTTGTTTGCTATTGTGTTGTTATCTCTTTTATATGTCTTTAGTTTCGTTTCTGCTCTTTTCTTTTTCTTCCTTTTGTTTAATTTGATTATTCCGTACTTCGAATTCATTTGTGCAGCAACTTGAGAAAACATTCAAACGGGAGTTGAAGCCATTGTTCGAAGGTTTAAAACGTGCATATCTTGGAGAAAAACAAACCCGATCGCATTATCGGTAATATCTCTTCTTTTCTCCTCTTCAATGGATGGCAATATCTTTCTATCGAACCTTCGTAAATATTTCCCTTCACTTCCTCAAAATGCTGTTTTTAAAATTTATAAAGTACGGATGACTAGACTTTGGGCATTGATGCTCCTAAATGTGCCTGCTGATATCCGATGGCTTATCGAAGCCAAGGTGAGATTGTCCGGTGAGCCAGACATTAATCTCGCAAAATACATGCCTGTCTAGGAAAAAGCTACTACGCCAAGAGGCGAAGAGCGAAAAGGTTACAAGTATGTTATAAATGTGCTAGATGGAATTGTAACCAGATTTGTCGTTCATTAGGTTTTGCGTCCAGGAATAGAGAAGATAAACTTTCATTTATTAAGAATGGTTTGAGTAATGAGTCGCTGGATAATGTTTTGTTAACTCTCGAGTCACATTCTTGTGGACTTGTCCAGCGTGAATTGCTTAATCTATGGACACAATTTCGTGATGAATTGCAGTGTTATAGTCTAGGGAATCTGACTAAAACTGACCCTGTTTGCCAGTTTATAAGAAAACTGGATGGGAAGCAAATCCCCGATTCATAGAAGGCTTTTCAGCCGTTACTGGACGTAAAACCAGAGGAAGATGTGAGCCACAATCACAACTACTTGTATATTTGAATGTGTGTTGTTGTTATCGAATTTTATTTTCTTCGTGTTTCGTTTGATCTGATTATCAATGTTGTCTTTGTGTTTTTGTTGTTTGTTGATTTTGTTTGTTTCAAATTTTAAGTTTTCTTTTTGACAAACCATATGACTACCCCATGTCATAAGCACACGTGGAGACAAGTGTGGAGGTTTCGTCAACCTCCGCGGAAAGTATATCTCCATTTTTCATGCACATGTGAGAGACAAGTGTGGAGGTTTTGTCAACCTCCGCCGACAGTAATCTCTACTTTTCATGCTTCACGTGGGAGACAAGTGTGTAGGTTTTGTCAAACCCCACCGAAAGCATATCTCATTTTTGTCAAATCTTGGGGCGATAAATCTGCATCGAGCAACCCCCACCGAAATTATGTCCCCATGTGTCAAATTTGAGAGTTTTACGTGTGTATATATCCATGCTGCATATTTTGAAATGTTATTTCATAACCTGTCCTGCACTTGAATCACATAATACCTAACGTGCATCATTGTCTTACACAAGTTTAGAGCACTTGTAGAAATGGAGAAAACACCAATTCGGCGATTCCAAAATATATCCCGCCCCACACCCAACCCCCCACCACCGCCGCTATTTTTGTGGATCGCAATTTGGTAAAGATGGAGAGTTTACAACAGCAGCTCTTGATCCTGGTAGGACATTAGCTGCGAGGGGTATTCATTTGATTTATGGAGGGGGTAGTCTTGGGTTAATGGGGTGTGTGTCAACAGCTGCATTCCTAGGAGGGAGCAAAGTTCTCGGCATTATCCCTAAACCATTAGCTGTACGAGATATCGTAGGCAACACAATCTGGGAAGAGTTACAGGTCTCTAGTATGCATGAGCGTATTGCACATATGGTTGTTAAGTCCGATGCATTTATAGCTTTGCCGGGTGGTTATGGTACATTAGAGGATATATTTCAAATCACCTCTTGGGCACAGCTAAACATCCATCGGAAACCCATTGGTTTGTTAAATGTTAATAATTTTTTTGATGGTTTGTTGTCCTTTCTTGATCAAGCTGTAGAAAAAAATTTCATCTCACCGTCAGCGAGGCAAATCCTGGTTACAGCTTCAACGGCAGGGGAGTTAATTGACAAACTACAAGATTCGTCTATTCGCCTGATCCAACAACAGCTCGGATTGATTGGTTTGGAGAAGGCAATAAGAGGCGTAAACTGGATTTAACACTCCATCTGTAATCTCTATTTGCTGGTTTGCTTCGTTTTTGTTTGCTTTCTTTTTATTGTGTTTATTTGAAGTTTTTCATGTTATTTATTTTGAGATTTTTCAGGTTGTTTCTTTCCTCCCAGGTAATATTTTTCTAATCTTGGTTTTTAGAGTGGTGGCTTAAAAAGTTTAAGTCCTCTTGAAACGCATTATGGATCTCTTTAATCTATAATGGCTGAATAAGGAGGCTAACTTCTAAACTTTTTAGACCCATTCTACTGACTTGTTTTTGTTTGCTGGCTTGTTGGACTTTGTTATTTTATGAGTAAGTTTAGTTTTATGTAATTTAGAAGTTGTTATGTGTTTTTTGTCCTTATCAGTTTCGATAAAAAAAAATTGTGGAAAAAAGTTGAGAATGGCAGAATATGGGGTTTTCTTTAACCCTTGAAACGCATTCTCTCGACATAAATCTGTAGTTTTTTTATTTCATGTTGTTTGAAGTATCTTGTATCTTGTTTTGTTCTTTCATAATAAAGGTATATAGGCTGGAAACCTTAAGTCTGCGGGCTACTGTCCTAAGGATTGTTGAAATATACAATCTTGACTCAGGTGTAACAACGCCACGTACCTCTTTGCTTGCATTTTGTGGGTCGATGATAAGATAATGATTGAATTAAGAATAACTCTTGGAAAATGATAAATGATGCATGGATCTGTTTGCTTGAAATGTTTATTGGTTTTCGCTTTGCTTTTGATTCCTTGCACAACATTGAGCACTGAGCTATTATCACTGAGTTATTTGTTCACTTAGAGAAATTTTATGTAATTTAAATGTTTCTTCAGATTTCAATGAATTCTAGAACTTGTTTGATGGTCACTCGAGGCGAAATCCTAGACTGTGCAACAGTGGGGAAATGATTTAGGCCATCTTTGGACCGTTTGAGCCTTAATAGCCAACCTTGACTGAAATTGATCCCTAGTTACCACTTTTAGCCTTTGTAAGCCTTTTTCTTTGTTAACTCACTAAAAGATTTCCTAACCTCAAATGAATTTTTTCCAAACAGTTTATCCCTTACCTATGAGCATGTAGATTGTTCACAATTAAAATTTGAGCTATGTTCTGGTTTTGGGAAGTTAGAGGAGGTTGGGATGTGTCATGAGCAATACAAGTGAGTTCTATTGTGTTAAAAAAAAAAGAAAAACAGAAAAAAAACCAATCTGTACTTATCGTCCACGTACTTACACATTGAGGACAATGTGTTGTTTAAGTGTGGGGGAGGGGAAGTGTAAAAAAAAAAAAGAAGAAAAAAAAAGAGAAAAAAAGAAGAAGAATAAGAGATCTATACCCTTAAGTGTTCTTAAAAAGAATTAAACAACAAAGTGTGGGGGTGTAGTTTTCTTTTGTTTTCTGCAAAAAAAAAAAAAAGATTGAGTGTTCTAAATAAGTTTGGGGGAGTAACATGGTGAATTGAAATGAAGTTTTGTTATAGGCTTGAGCTCTACATAGTCTTGAATGATTTATGTGTTTGTGGGTGATTTGAGCCAAATTATTATCCTTAATCATACCTTCACCCAAGCCAAACGTTACAAGCTTAATAAAGTCCTACTTGATCCTTGGTGTTGTACATGTCTACATTAGTGGAGAGTGACTTGAAAAGCAGCCTATGGAGTTCATTTATACACACATCTTCACTATTAAATATGATTCATTTTTAAGCATAAACTCATCCGGGTTACAAGTGATTAGGTGAGAATGGCTCTACACACACACACTAGAGGAATTGAAGTGAAGCGAAACTAATATTTGAGATAAAATTGTTGATCAAGTGCATTATTTTGAAGTTTTCCTTGGGTTATAATTAAGTACAATCTTTGAGGCCTATTTGCAGATGAAGCATTTGTGTGTTTTAATTTTTTGTTGATTATATTTCGGTTTAGTTTTATTTTATATTGTCGTAGTTGCTTGAGGACTAGCAAAGTCTAAGTGTGGGGGAATTTGATAGGTGTCTATTTATGTATTACTTTTATATCAATTCGTCCATGTTTTTTTGCTATATTCCGTGGTATTTTTATGTTTTTGTGTGTTTTGATGTTTGTAGGAGTTTTGGAGCAACTTGCACAAAAATGGAGTAAAACCCTTCATTTTCACCTCTGCTAGTCAACCATCTTCTCGGATTTAATTGTATTGATATACAATGAACCCGATGACATATCATATACCGTTGAAAAGCTCTCGAAGTCTACTTTTTGGAGAAATTTACGGTTTATGAATCCATTCAGTGTACCGAAAGTTGTAATCAAAACAGTGTGAGAAGTGTAGAAATGTAATTCCACACATCACTGTAGCATGTATAATACGGGACACTGTAGCACATTACTGTAGCAGAGTATTTAAACACATTTTAGGGTTTTATTTCATAACTTGAAGAGGGGAGAACGTGGAGGAGGCTGCATCTTTGGATTTCTCTCATCTCTTGGAATTCTTGAAGGAGAAAGAAGGCTTGGAAAGAGGAAGAACTACAATCTTAAGAGATTTTCATCAAATTTGCTAAGTTTTCCCTTTCCCCTTCATTTTCTGGAATGTCTCCATATTGTATTGTATTTGTATTATGTCTGAATATGTGTAACTAAATCTGAATTGGTTGAGGGTGATTTCAAAGCCCTTGCTATGGTTTTTGTGAGTTGATTGTGTAAGAAGTTGTTATCCAATTCTCTAATTGAAGTTGCTTGTATTCTCCCATATTTATGCTTATGATTGCTTGCTGATTGTATTTGAGTGGCCAACTGAATATAATCTGGTTGTGATTTATTGCTAGACTAGAAATCTTGATCGGTAATTGTCTTGAATTTCTAATCATTAGTAGCAAAATTGTGATCAGAGATTGCAATTGGAGTATATAACTTAAGTTAAATAATCCGAGCTTGTGTGTTTATTGCTTAGATCAACCTGTCTTTCTTTTCATAATGCATCAATTGAATTAAATTTAGAGAGCTTGTTCTAGGTTGTTTAATGGATAGAGATTAAGTAAAGAGCCTATTTTATTTAACAACAAAGTAAGGAAAGATTGGGATAACAGAGCTTGTTGTTATCTACGGTTGATAACTTCAATGTTGTAATTGGATTACAATTCTATGTTAATTCACAAATTCATATCTCGTGGCAGAGAATGAACTCTTAACCAAGTGTCTCTCATTGATTTTTCACTCCATTTAACTTTGCTTTGTGTTATTCTTCATTTGCTTTCGTATTAAGTTTAGTTAATCAATCAACAAAACCCCCCCTGTTTAGTTTATTATTGCTGGAAAATAACAAATTCAATTAGACTCAATCCTCGTGGGAACGATATCTTACTTATCACTTTATTACTTGTGCGACTAGTATACTTGCTAGTTTTGAACGCATCAAGTTTTTGGCGCCGTTGCCGGGGATTGATTTTCTAATCGATTTGTTATTTTGTTTTCATTGTTGTTGATTCATATTTTCTTTGTTTTTCTTTTCTGATTGTTTGTGGTTAGACAACATGGCAGTAAACTTCTATCAATTCAGTAGCGGATTTGAGCCACAAGTACCATGGAGAGTAAATGAGGTAAGCACTCCGAACATTGAACAACAACTTTCTGAGCTAACCTCTCTTGTGAAAAACATGGTTGTAGGAGATATGCAAAAATCTTATGAATGTGGGATATATACGATGGAGCATCCAATCGACATGTATCCAACTTTACAAGAAGAATATATGGAACAAGCCAATGCCATGGGTGGATTCCAGGACAAACGAGGCAATGGTATGATCCTTTCTCTAGCACTTACAATGCTGGATGGGAAGATCAACATAATTTCAGTTACTGGAATCATCAACCAATCACTCCAAATGTGATACCAAATCGGCCACAAGTTTTCAATCAACCTAGAGTGCAGCAACCATTTCAAATGCAACCACCACCAATGCCACATCCAGCATCACAACCAGCTCCAGAAAACTCAGGTATGTCACTCCAGGATATTGTTAATGCACTTGCCACTAACACAATGCAATTCCAGCAGGAAACGGGGGCAAGTATCAAAAATCTTGCAAATCAAATGGGACAATTGGCTACTAGCATGAGCAAATTCGAGGGCCAATGCTCAGAAAAATTATCTTCTCAACCGGTGATCAATCCAAGAGAGAATGATTGTGCGATAACTTTGCGAAGTGGAGAGCAAATTCGAAATGGAGAGCAAATGGAAACTGGGGCAAGTATCCAAAACCTGACAAAGAACTCACAAACTGATGAAGGAGATGACACCACTTCCACCATGAACAACACATCATCTTCTAAGGTAGATCTTAAAACTCAAATTCCTTCTTCTGTTACTCCTCCACTTTTTCCTAGCAGATTTGCAAAATTGAAGAAGGAGGAGCAAGAACAAGAAATACTGGAAACTTCTCACAAAATCGAGGTAAATATACCACTTCTGGATGCTATCAAGCAAGTACCTCGTTATATTAAATGTCTCAAAGAGTTATGCACCAGCAAGAGAAAGTTAAAAGGAAATGAGAAAGTAAGTGTAGGGGAAAATGTTTCAGCTGTATTGCAAAGAAAAATTCCTCAAAAGTGCAAAGATCCAGGTACGTTCACCATGCCATGCACCATTGGTAAAACCAAGTTTATGTTAGATTTAGAAGCAGCTATTAACATCATGCCATATTCTATTTATGCTTCTTTAAATCTTGGACTTTTTGCGGAAACTGGTATAACCATTCAGCTTGCTGATCATTTTAATGCATATCCCAAAAGAGTTGTGGAAGATGTGCTTGTGCAGGTGAATCAATTGTTTTTCCCAGCAAACTTCTTTGTCCTTGAAATAGAGGATGAGACATCTCCTAATCCAACTTCGATTCTGTTACGGAGACCATTCTCGAAAACTGTTAGAACAAAGATTGATGTTCATGATGGCACTCTCATCATAGAGTTTGATGGCAAGGTGATATGTTTCAATATTTTTGAGGCAATGAGATACCCTACTGACTTGCATTCTGTTTTTGCAGTTGATGTCATTGATTCTTTGGCACAACAATTTCTTGAATTAACTCGCAAAGATGAATTGGAAGTAGCCATTAGTGAACACATAAGGACAGGAAGTTTCAAAGAACCAGGAAAGTTGATACATGTGTCTAAAGAAGTGGAGGAAGCT
>SNVD02001873.1:0-15739 GCA_013180625.2 Boswellia sacra | reverse complement strand
GAAGTATATCTCTACTTTTCATGCTTCACGTGGGAGACAAGTGTGGAGGTTTTGTCAACCTCCACCGAAAGTGTATCTCCATTTTTCATGTTTCATGTGGGAGACAATTGTGACGGTTTTGTCAAACCCCACCGAAAGTAGATGTCCATTTTTCATGCTTCACGTGGGAGACAAGTGTGTAGGTTTTGTCAAACCGTTCTGAAAGCATATCTCATTTTTTCAAATCTTGGGCCGATAAATCTGCATCGAATAATCCCCACCGAAATTATGTCCCCGTATGTCAAATTTGAGACTTTTACGTGTGTATATATCAATTCTGTATATTTTCAAAGGTCATTCTATAACCTGTCTTGCACTTGAAAAGCATACTTGCATCATTGTCTTACACAAAGTTAAAGCACTTGTAGAAATGGAGAAAACACCAATTCGGCGATTCCGCAATATATGCGTATTTTGCGGATCGCAATTTGGTAAAGATGGAGAGTTTACCACAGCAGCTCTAGATCTTGGTAGGACATTAGCTGCGAGGGGTATTAATTTGATTTATGGAGGGGGTAGTCTTGGGTTAATGGGGTGTGTGTCAACAGCTGCATCCCTAGGACGGAGCAAAGTTCTCGGCATTATCCCTAAACCATTAGCTGTACGAGATATCGTAGGCAACACAATCGGGGAAGAGTTACAGGTCTCTAGTATGCATGAGCGTATTGCACATATGGTTGTTAAGTCCGATGCATTTATAGCTTTGCTGGGTGGTTATGGTACATTAGAGGAGATATTTCAAATCACCTCTTGGGCACAGCTAAACATCCATCGGAACCCATTGGTTTGTTAAATGTTAATAATTTTTTTGATGGTTTGTTGTCCTTTCTTGATCAAGCTGTAGAAAAAAAATTTCATCTCACCGTCAGCAAGGCAAATGCTGGTTACAGCTTCAACTGCAGGAGAGTTAATTGACAAACTACAAGAATTCGTCTATTCGCCTGATCCAACAACAGCTCGGATTGATTGGTTTGGAGAAGGCAATAAGAGGCGTAAACTGGATTTAACGCTCCATCTGTAATCTATATTTGCTGGTTTGCTTTGTTTTCGTTTGCTTTCTTTTTATTGTGTTTATTTGAGTTTTTTTTTTATGTCATTTCTTTTTGAGTTTTTTTTTCAGGTTGTTTCTTTTGTCCCAGATAATATTTTATGATCTTGGTTTTTAGAGTGGTGGCTTAAAAAGTGTAAGTCCTCTTGAAACGCATTTTGGATCTCTTTAATCCATAATGGCTGAATAAGGAGGCTAACTTCTAAACTTTTTTGACCCATTCTAACTTACTTGTTTTTGTTTGCTGGTTTGTTGGACTTTGTTATTTTATTAGTAAGTTTGGTTTCATGTAATTTAGAGTTTTTATGTGTTGTCTTTATTAGTTTCGATTCAAAAAGAGAAATTTGTGGAAAACAACTTGAGAATGGCAGAATATGGGGTTTCTTGAACCCTTGACATGCATTCTCTCCAAATAAATCTGTAGTTTGTTTATTTCATGTTGTTTGAAGTGTCTTGTTTCTTGTTTTGTTCTTTCATAATAAAGGTATATAGGCTGGAAACCTTAATTCTGCGGGCTACTGGTCCTAAGGATTGTTGAAATATACAATCTTGACTCAGGTGTAACAACGCCACGTACCTCTTTTCTTGCATTTTGTGAGTCAATGATAAGATAATGATTGAATTAAGAATAACTCTTGGAAAATGATAAATGATGCATGGATCTGTGTGCTTGTAATGTTTATTGGTTTTCGCTTTGCTTTTGATTCCTTGCGCAACATTGAGCACTGAGCTATTATCACTGAGTTATTTGTTCACTTAGAAAAGTTTATGTAATTTAAATGTTTCTTCAGATTTCAATGAATTCTAGAACTTGTTTGATGGTCACTCGAGGCGAAATCCTAGGCTGTGCAATATTGGGGAAATGATTTAGGCCATCTTCGGACCGTTTGAGCCTTAATAGCCAACCTTGACTGAAATTGATCCCTAGTTACCCCTTTGAGCCTCTGTAAGCTTTTTTCTTTGTTAACTCACTAAAAGATTTCTTAACCTTAAATGAATTTGTTCCAAACAGTTTATCCCTTACCTACGAGCTTGTAGATCATTCACAATTAAATTCTGAGCTATGTTCTGGTTTTGGGAAGTTAGAGGAGGTTGCGATGTGTCATGAGTAATGCAAGTGAGTTCTATTATGTTTATAAAAAAAAAGAAAAAAAGAAAAAAAAAGCCAATCTGTACTTATCGTCCACGTACTTACACATTGAGGACAATGTGTTGTTTAAGTGTGGGAGAGGGGAAGTGTAATAAAAAAAAAGAAAAAAAAAGAAGAAGAAAAAAAAAAGAAAAAAGAACAAAAGAAGAAGAATAAGAGATCTATACCCTTAATGTTCTTAAAAAGAATGAAACAACAAAGTGTGGGTGTGTAGTTTTCTTTTGTTTTCTGCAAAAAAAAAAAAAAAGATTGAGTGTTCTAAATAAGTTTGGGGGAGTAACCTGGTGAATTGAAATGAAGTTGTGTTGTAGGGTTGAGCTCTACATAGTATTGAATGATTTATGTGTTTGTGGGTGATTTGAGCCAAATTATTATCCTTTATCATACCTTCACCCAAGCCAAACGTTACAAGCTTAATAAAGTCCTACTTGATCCTTGGCTGTCTCTTATACACATCTAGATGTGTATAAGAGACAGGTGCATGTCTACATTAGTGGAGAGTGACTTGAAAAGCAAGCCTATGGAGTTAATTTATACACACATCTTCAATATTAAATATGATTCATTTTTATGCATAAACTCATCCGTGTAACAAGTGATTAGGTGAGAATGGCTCTACACACACACACTTGAGGAATTGAAGTGAAGCGAAACTTATCTTTGAGATAAAATTCTTGATCAAGTGCATTATTTTGAAGTTTTCCTTGGGTTATAATTAAGTACAATCTTTGAGGCCTATTTGCAAGATGAAGCATTTGTGTGTTTTTAATTTTTGTTGATTCTGTTTCAGTTTAGTTTTATTTCATATTGTCGTAGTTGCTCGAGGACTAGCAAAGTCTAAGTGTGGGGGAATTTGATAAGTGTCTATTTATATATCATTTTGATATCAATTCGTCCATGTTTCTTTGCTATATTCCTTGGTATTTTTATGTTTTTGTGTGGTTTTGATGTTTGTAGGAGTTTTGGAGCAACTTGCACAAAATGGAGTAAAACCCTTCATTTTCACCTCTGCTAGTCAACCATCTTCTCGGATTTAATTGTATTGATATACAATGAACCCGATGACATATCATATACCGTTGAAAAGCTCTCGAAGTCTACTTTTTTGGAGAAATTTACGGTTTATGAATCCATTCAGTGTACCGAAAGTTGTAATCAAAACAGTGTGAGAAATGTAGAAATGTAATTCCACAAATCACTGTAGCATGTATAATACGGGACACTGTAGCAGGTTACTGTATCAGAGTATTTAAACACATTTTAGGGTTTTATTTTCATAACTTGAAGAGGGGAGAACGTGGAGGAGGCTGCATTTTTGGATTTCTCTCATCTATTAGAGTTCTTGAAGGAGATTGAAGGCTTGGAAAGAGGAAGAACTACAAATCCTAAGAGATTTCATCAGATTTGCTAAGTTTTTCATTTCCCTTTCATTTTCTGGAATTACTATGTATTGTATTGTATTTGTATTGTGTCTGAATATGTGTACCTAAATCTGAATTGGTTGAGGGTGATTTCAAAGCCCTTGATATGGTTTTTATGAATTGATTGTGCAAGGAATTGTTATCCAATTCTCTAATTGAGTTGCTTGTATTTTCCCATGTTTAATGCTTATGATTGCTTGCTGGATTGTATTTGGGTGGCCAATTGAGTAAAATCTGGTTGTTATCTATTGCTAGACTAGAAATCTTGATCCGTAATTGTCTTGAATTTCTAATCATTAGTAGCAAAATTGTGATCAGAGATTAAAATTGGAGAATATAACCTAAGTTAAATAATCCGAGCTTGTGTGTTTATTGCTTAGATCAACCTATCTTTCTTATCGTAATGCATCCATTGAATTAAATTTAGAGAGCTTGTTCTAGGTTGTTTAATTGATAGAGCTTAAATAAAGAGCCTGTTTTATTTAACAACAAAGTAAGGAAAGATTGGGATAACAGAGCTTGTTGTTATCTACGGTTGATAATTTCAATGATGTAATTGGATGACAATTCTATGATTAATTCGCAAATCCATATCTTGTGGTAGAGAAGGATCCCTTAACCAGATTTCTCTCATTGATCTTTTATTCAAATTAACTTCTGTTTTGTTATTCTTAATTTGCATCCTTATTTCACTTAGTTTATCATTCAACAAAACCCCCCCATTTAGTTAATTGTTGCTGGAAATAACAAATTCAATTAGAATCAATCCTCGTGGGAACGATATCTTACTTATCACTTTATTACTTGTGCGACTAGTATATTGCTAGTTTCGAACGCATCAAGTTTTTGGCGCCGTTGCCGGGGATTGATTTTCTAATCGATTTGTTATTTTGTTTTTCATTGTTGATTCATATTTTCTTTGTTTTTCTTTTCTGATTGTTTGTGTTTAGACAACGTGGCAGTAAACTTATATCAATTCAGTAGCGGATTTGAGCCACAAGTACCATGGAGAGTAAATGAGGTAAGCACTCCGAACATTGAACAACAACTTTCTGAGCTAACCTCTCTTGTGGAAACCATGGCTGTAGGAGATATGCAAAAATCTTATGAATGTGGGATATATTCTACGATGGAGCATCCAATCGACATGTATCCAACTTTACAAGAAGAATATATGGAACAAGCCAATGCCATGGGTGGATTTCCAGGACAAACGAGGCAATGGTATGATCCTTTCTCTAGCACTTACAATGCTGGATGGGAAGATCAACATAATTTCAGTTACTGGAATCATCAACCAATCACTCCAAATGTGATACCAAATCGGCCTCAAAGTTTCAATCAACCTAGAGTGCAGCAACCATTTCAAATGCAACCACCACCAATGCCACATCCAGCACCGCAACCAGCTTTGCAAAACTCAGGTATGTCTCTCGAAGATATTGTTAATGCACTTGCCACTAACACAATGCAATTCCAGCAGGAAACTGGGGCAAGCATCCAAAACCTCGCAAATCAAATGGGACAATTGGCTACTAGCATGAGCAAATTCGTGGGCCAAGACACAGAAAAATTATCTTCTCAAATGGTGATCAATCCAAGCGAGACTGCTAGTGCGATAACTTTGCAAAGTGGAGAGCAATTAGATGTCTTACCGGGAAAATCATAAA
Source organism: Boswellia sacra (assembly GCA_013180625.2). NCBI lineage: Eukaryota > Viridiplantae > Streptophyta > Magnoliopsida > Sapindales > Burseraceae > Boswellia > Boswellia sacra. The sequence continues at coordinate 10,411 of SNVD02001873.1, read as the reverse complement.
CTGATGAAGGAGATGACACCACATCCACCATGAACAAAACATTGACTTCTCAGGTAATCCTATAACTCCCATTCCTTCATATGTTACTCCTCCACTTTTTCCTAGTAGATTTGCAAAATCGAAGGAGGAACAAGAACAAGAAATCCTGGAAACTTCTCACAAAATCGAGGTAAATATACCACTTCTGGATGCTATTGAGCAAGTACCTCATTATACAAATGTCTCAAGGAGTTATGCACCAGCAAAAGAAAGTTAAAAAGAAATGAGAAAGTAAGTGTGGGGGAAGATGTTTCAGCTATATTGCAAAGGAAAATTCCTCCAATGTGCAAAGATCCAGGTACGTTCACCATGCCATGCACCATTGGTAAAACCAAGTTTGAAAGAGTTATGTTAAATTTAGAAGCATCTATTAACATCATGCCATATTCTATTTATGCTTCTTTAAATCTTGGACCTTTTGCGGAAATTGGTATTACCATTCAAATTGCTGATCGTTTTAATGCATATAACAAAAGAGTTGTGGAAGATGTGCTTGTGCAGGTGAATCAATTGGTTTTCCCAGCAGACTCTGTTGTTCTTGAAATAGAGGATGAGACGTCTCCTAATACAACACCGATTCTTTTAGGGAGACCATTCTCGAAAACTGCTAGAATCGAGATTGATGTTCATGATGGCACTTTCACCATGGAGTTTGATGCCAAAGTGATCCGTTTCAATATTTTCGAGGCAATGAGTGAGCACATAGGGACAGAAAATTTCAAAGAACCAGGAAGATTGATACAAGTGTCCAAAGAAATGGAGGAAGCTATGGCATGCTTAGATGAGACTATAGCTATAATCACAAACAGGTATGATGTTTCGTACGTTGAATTGCTTTCATCTAATGAGAAACTTCTTCCTTCTGTGATGAAAGCCAATACCTTGGAGCTTAAGCTACTTCCAGATTATATGAGGCATGTGCTTTTGGGTGACAAAGATCCTTTGCTAGTTACAATAAAAATGGGCCTTGCACCACTGCAAGAAGAGAAACGCGTCCGAGTACTTAGAGTTCACAAAATAGCTATTAAGTGGACGATTACTAAAATCCAAGGCCCAGCCATATGCTTGCACCATTTCTTGTTCGAAGAAGGATCCAAGCCCACTAGAGAAGCACATCGGAGATTGGATCCTCCCATGATGGAACCAACGTCGGGCTGAGGACGTTAAACCAAGCGCTTATTGGGAGGCAACCCAATGTTTTTGCCAAATAAATTAAAAAAAAAAAAGAAAAAAAAGGTAATAATGATTGATTTTTGTGTCTAGAGGAGATTCCTTTCGTAGGCCATCAAATTGATCAGGTTTTATCTCTCTTTGCCATCTGTCTTATTTGTTTTTATATTTTTGTACTTGTTTTTGAATTTTGTTTGCTATTGTATTGTTATCTCTTTTATGTGTCTTTAGTTTCGTGTCTACTCTTTTCTTTCCCTTCCTTTTGTTTAATTTGATTATTCCGTTTTACTTTCGAATTCATTGGTGCAACAGATATGAGGGAAAAATACAACGGAGTTGAAGTCATTCGCCAAAGGTTGAAACGTGCATATCTTGGAGAAAACAAAACTCGATGCATTATTGGTAATATCTCTCATTTTCTCTTTTTCAATGGATGCCGATATCTTTCTGTCGAACCTTCGTAAATATTTTTCTTCACTTCCTCAAAATGCTGTGTTTAAAATTTATAAAGTAAGGATGACTAGACTTTGGGCGTTGATGCTCCTAAATGTGCCTGCTGATATCCGATGGCTTATCGAAGCCAAGGTGAGATTGTCCGGGGAGCCGGACATTAATCTCGCAAAATACATGCCTGGTCTAGGAAAAAGCTACTACGCCAAGAGGCGAAGAGCAAAGAGGTTACAAGTATGTTATACATGTGCTAGATGGAATTGTAACCTGACTTGTCGTTCATTAGGTTTTGTGTCCAGAAATAGAGAAGAAAAACTACCCCCCTTCATTTATAAAAGAATGGTTGAGAATGAGTCGCTGGATAATGTTTTGTTAACTCTCGAGTCACATTCTGTAGGACTCGCAGCAGGAATTGCTTAATCTATGGACACAAATTCGTTGATGATTTTTGCCAATGTTATAGTCTAGGGAATCTGATAAAAACGGACCCTGTTTGCCAGTTTATAAGAAACTGGAGGAAGCAAATCCCGACTCGAAGAAGGCGTTTCAAGCCGTACTGGACGTTAAAAACATAGAGGAAGATGTGAGCCACAATCCACAACTACTTGTTATTTGAATGTGTGTTGTTGTTGTAGATTTTTTTTTTTTCTTGTTTCGTTTGATCTGATTATCAATGTTGTTTTTGTGTTGTTGTTGTTTGTTGATTTTGTTTGTTTTAATTTCAAGTTTTCTTTTTGACAAAACCATATGACTACCCTATGGCATAAGTACACGTGGAGACAACTGTGGAGGTTTTGTTAACCTCCGCCGAAAGTATATCTCCATTTTTCATGCACATGTGAGAGACAAGTGTGGAGGTTTTGTCAACCTCCGCCGATAGTGTATCTCCATTTTCATGCTTCACGTGGGAGACAAGTGTGTAGGTTCTGTTCCAAACCTCGCCGAATAAAGGCATATCTCATTTTTCAAATCTGGGGCGATGAAACTGCATCGAGCAACCCCCCACCGAAAGTATGTCCCCATGTGTCAAATTTGAAGAGTTTTATGGGTATATATATATACATTCTGCATATTTTCATATGTCATTCCATAACCTGTCTTGCAATTGAAAAGCATAATATCTAACGTGTCTTACACAAGATTAGAGCCCTTGTAGAAATGGAGAAAACACCAATTCGGCGATTCCGCAATATATGCGTATTTTGCGGATCGCAATTTGGTAAAGATGGAGAGTTTACCACACCAGCTCTTGATCTTGGTAGGACATTAGCTGCGAGGGGTATTAATTTGATTTATGGAGGGGGTAGTCCTGGGTTAATGGGGTGTGTGTCAACAGCTGCATCCCTAGGAGGGAGCAAAGTTCTCGGCATTATCCCTAAACCATTAGCTGTACGAGATATCGTAGGCAACACAATCGGGGAAGAGTTACAGGTCTCTAGTATGCATGAGCGTATTGCAAATATGGTTGTTAAGTCGATGCATTTATAACTTTGCCGGGTGGTTATGGTACATTAGAGGAGATATTTCAAATCACCTCTTGGGCACAGCTAAACATCCATCGGAAACCCATTGGTTTTGTTAAATGTTAATAATTTTTTTGATGGTTTGTTGTCCTTTCTTGATCAAGCTGTAGAAAAAAATTCCATCTCACTGTCAGCAAGGCAAATGCTGGTTACAGCTTCAACTGCAGGAGAGTTAATTGACAAACTACAAGAATTCGTCTATTCACCTGATCCAACAATGGCTCGGATAAATTGGTTTGGAGAAGGCAACAAAAGGCGTCAACTGGATTTAACCTCCATCTGTAATCTCTATTTGCTGGTTTGCTTCGTTTTTGTTTGCTTTCTTTTTAGTGTGTTTATTTGAGATTTTTCATGTCGTTTCTTTTGAGCTTTTTCAGGTTATTTATTTCGTCCCAGGTAATATTTTCTAATCTCGGTTTTTAGAGTGGTGGCTTAAAAAGTTCAAGTTCTCTTGAAACGCATTCTGGATCTCTTCAATCCATAATGGCTGCATAAGGAGGCTAACTTCTAAACTTTGTAGACCCATTCTAACTAACTTGTTTTTGTTTGCTGACTTGTTGAACTTTGTTATTTTATGAGTGAGTTTAGTTTTGCGTAATTTAGAGTTGTTATGTGTTTTTATCTTTATCAATTTCGATTAAAAAAAAAACAATTGTTGAAAAACCTGAGAATGGCAGAATATGGGGTTTTCTTAACTCTTGAAACGCATTCTCTCTCAATAAATCGGTAGTTTGTTTATTTCATGTTGTTTGAAGTGTCTTGTTTCTTGTTTTGTTCTTTCATAATAAAGGTATATAGGCTGGAAACCTTAAGTCTGGGGGCTACTGGTCCTAAGGATTGTTGAAATATACAATCTTGACTCAGGTGTAACAACGCCACGTACCTCTTTTCTGGCATTTTGTGGGTCGATGATAAGATAATGATTGAATTAAGAATAACTCTTGGAAAATGATAAATGATGCAGGGATCTGTGTGCTTGAAATGTTTATTGGTTTTCGCTTTGCTTTTGATTCCTTGCGCAACATTGAGCACTGAGCTATTATCACTGAGTTATTTGTTCACTTAGAGAAATTTATGTAATTTAAATGTTTCTTCAGATTTCAATGAATTCTAGAACTTGTTTGATGGTCACTCGAGGCGAAATCCTAGACTGTGCAACATTAGGGAAATGATTTAGGCCATCTTTGGACCGTTTGAGCCTTAAGAGACAACCTTGATTAAAATTGATCCCTAGTTACCCCTTTGAGCCTCTGTAAACCTTTTTCTTTGTTAACTCACTAAAAGATTTCCTAATCTTAATTGAATTTATTCCAAACAGTTTATCCCTTACCTACGAGCATGTAAATCATTCGCAATTACATTTTGAGCTATGTTTTGGTTTTGGGAAGTTAGAGGAGGTTGGATTATGCCATGAGCAATGCAAGTGAGTTTTATTATGTTTGTAAAAAAAAAGAGAAAAAAATATGTACTTATCTTCCATGTACTTAAACATTGAGGACAATGTATTGTTTAAGTGTGGGGGAGTGGAATTGCAGTTAAAAAAAAAAAGAAAAAAAAGAAAAAAAAAAGAGTTCTATACCCTTGGGCGTTTTTTAAAAAGAATGAAACAACAAAGTGTGGGGGTGTAGTTTCTTTTGCTTTCTACAAAAAAAAAAAGAAAAAAGGAAAAAAAAGAAAAAAAAAAGAGAGTTCGAGTGTTCTGAATAAGTTTGGGAGAGTCATTTGATGAATAAGAATGAATTTTTAATGTCATGGGCTTGAGCTCCACATAATATTGAATGATTTTATGTGTTTGTGGGTGATTTGAGCCTAATTATTATCCTTTATCATACCTTCACCCAAGCCAAACGTTACAAGCTTAATAAAGTCCCTCTTGATCCTTGGTGTTGTGCAGTCTACATTAGTGGAGAGTGACCTGAAAAGCAAGCCTATGGAGTTCATTTATACACACATCTTCAATATTAAATACGATTCATTTTTATGCATAAAATCATCCGGGTTATAAGTGATTAGGTGAGAATGGCTCTACACACACACACTTGAGGAATTGAAGTGAAGCGAAACTAATTTTTGAGATAAAATTCTTGATCAAGTGCATTATTTTGAAGTATTCCTTGGGTTATAATTAAGGTACAATCTTTGAGGCCTACTTGCAAGTTGAAGCTTTTGTGTGTTTTAATTTTTCTTTGATTTTGTTTTGGTTTAGTTTTGTTTCGTATCATTTTATTTGCTCGAGGACTAGCAAAGTCTAAGTGTGGGGGGATTTGATAGGTGTCTATTTATATATTACTTTTATATCAATTCGTCCATGTTTCTTTGCTATATTCCTTGGTATTTTTATGTTTTTGTGTGGTTTTGATGTTTGTAGGAGTTTGGGAGCAACTTGCACAAAAATGGAGTAAAACCCTTCATTTTCACCTCTGCTAGTCAACCATCTTCTCGGATTTAATTGTATTGATATACAATGTACCCAATGACATGTTATAACCGTTTGCAAAGCTCTCGAAAGTCTATTTCGGAGGAAATTTACGGTTATCAAATCCATTCAGTGTACAAAAGTTGTAATCAAAACAGTCGTGAGATGTATAGAAATATAATTCCACAAGCACTGAGCATGATATAAATACGGTGCACTGTAGCAAAGTCCCTGTAGCAGAGTATTTAAACACATTTTAGGGTGTATTTTAGAACTTGAAGAGGGGAGACCGTGGAGAGGCTGCTGCTCTGAACTTTATCTCTTGGAGTTCTTGCAAGGAGAAAGGAAGCTTGGAAAGAGGAAGAACTACAATCCAAAGAGAATTACATCAAATTTGCTAAGTTTTTCCCTTCCCTTTCATTTTCTGGAATGTCTCCATGTGTATTGTATTTACCACGTTCATAAACATGTGTAACTGAATCTGAATTGGTTGAGGGTGATTTCAAAGCCCCTGAGATGGTTTTTGTAAGGTGATTGTGTAAGGAATTGTTATCCAATTCTCTAATTGAAGTTGCTTGTATTCTCCAATATTTAATGCTTTTGATTGCTTGCTGATTGTATTTGAGTGGCCAACTGAATATAATCTGGTTGTGATTTATTGCTAGACTAGAAATCTTGATCCGTAATTGTCCTGAATTTCTAATCATTAGTAGCAAAATTGTGATCAGAGATTGCAATTGGAGAATACAACCTAAGTTAAATAATCCGAGCTTGGGTGTTTATTGCTTAGATCAACCTATCTTTCTTATTGTAATGCATCCATTGAATTAAATTTAGAGAGCTGTTCTAGGTTGTTTAATGGGTAGAGATTAAATAAAGAGCCTGTTTTATTTAACAACAAAGTAAGGAAAGATGGGGATAACAGAGCTTGTTGTTATCTACGGTTGATAATTTCAATGGTGTAATTGGATGACAATTCTATGATTAATTCGCAAATCCATATTTGTGGCAGAGAAGGATCCCTTAACCAAGTGTCTCTCATGATTTTCATTCGAATTAAGCTTCGTTTTGTTATTCTCGTTGTGCATTATTATTTCACTTAGTTAATCAATCAACAAAACCCCCCATTTGTTCTGTTGTGGCTGTAAAATAACAAATTCAATTAGAATCTATCCTCGTGGGAACGATATCTTACTTATCACTTTATTAATTGTGCGACTAGTATACCTGCTAGTTTCGAACGCATCACCTTGCATCAAAACTCTATGATGATAGTGCATCATGATATCAATCTTGGTGCTAACGTTTTCGAGATATGGCGTCTCCCTAAAAGAATCGGGAGTTAGATTAGGAGAGTCTCATCCTCTATCTCAAGGACATAGACGTTTGCTGGGAAAACCAATTGATTCACTGCACAAGCACATCTTCCACAACTCTTTTGGGATATGCATTAAAATGATCAGCAAACTGAATGGTAATACCAGTTTTCGCAAAAGGTCCAAGATTAAAAGAAGCATAAATAGAATATGGCATGACATTAATAGATGCTCCTAAATCTAACATAGCTCTTTCAAACTTGGTATTACCAATGGTGCATGGAATGGTGAACGTACCTGGATCTTTGCATTTCGGAGGACTTTTTCTTTGCAATACAGCTGAAACATTTTCCCCCACACTTACCTTTTCATTTCCTTTTAAACTTTCTTTTCGCTGGTGCATAACTCCTTGAGACATTTTGTATAACGAGGTACTTGCTCGATAAAATCCAGAAGTGGTACATTTACCTCGATTTTGCAAAAAGTTTCTAGGATTTTCTGTTCTTGTTCCTCCATCTTCGATTTTGCAAATCTACTAGGAAAAAGTAGAGGAGTAACATATGAAGGAATGGGAGTTATAGGATTTACCTGAGAAGTCAATGTTTTGTTCATGGTGGAAGTGGTGTCATCTCCTTCATCAGGTTGTGATTTCCTTGGCAAGATATCTAATTGCTCTCCACCTCGCGAAGTTATCGCACTAACAGTCTCTCCTGGAGGATCACCGCTGAGAAGATAATTTTTCTGAGTCTGGGCCCTCAAATTTGCTCATGCTAGTAGCCAATTGTCCCATTTGATTTGCGAGGTTTTGGATACTTGCCCCAGTTTCCTGCTGGAATTGCATTGTGTAGTGGCAAGTGCATTAACAATATCCTGGAGTGACATACCTGAGTTTTCTGGAGCTGGTTGTGGTGCTGGTTGTGGCATTGGTGGTGGTTGCATTTGAAATGGTGTTGCGGCACTCTAGGTTGATTGAAACTTTGTGGCCGATTTGGTATCACATTTGGAGTGATTGGTTGATGATTCCAGTAACTGAAAATATGTTGATCTTCCCATCCAGCATTGTAAGTGCTAGAGAAAGGATCATACCATTGCCTCGTTTGTCCTAGAAATCTACCCATGGCATTGGCTTGTTCCATTATTCTTCTTGTAAAGTTGGATACATGTCGATTGGATGCTCCATCGTAGAATATATCCCACATTCATAAGATTTTTGCATATCTCCTACAGCCAGGTTTTCCACAAGAGAGGTTAGCTCAGAAAGTTGTTGTTCAATGTTCGGAGTGCTTACCTCATTTACTCTCCATGGTACTTGTGGCTCAAATCCGCTACCGAATTGATAGAAGTTTACTGCCATGTGTCTAAACACAAACAATCAGAAAAGAAAAACAAAGAAAATATGAATCAACAATGAAAACAAAATAACAAATCGATTAGGAAATCAATCCCCGGCAACGGCGCCAAAAACTTGATGCGTTCGAAACTAGCAAGTATACTAGTCGCACAAGTAATAAAGTGATAAGTAAGATATCGTTCCCACGAGGATTGATTCTAATTGAATTTGTTATTCGAAAGCGAAAACAGAATAAATGGGGGGGTTTTGTTGATTGATTAACTAAACTCAATTCGAAAGCAAATGAAGAATACTACAATGCAAAGTTAAATCAATTGAGAGATACACAATAAAAGAAATCTGGTTAAGGGATCCTTCTCTGCCACAAGATATGGATTTGCTAATTAATCATAGAATTGTCATCCAATTACACCATTGAAATTATCAACCGTAGATAACAACAAGCTCTGTTATCCCAATCTTTCCTTACTTTGTGGTTAAATAAAACAAGCTCTTTATTTAATCTCTATCCATTAAACAACCTAGAACAAGCTCTCTGAGTTTAATTCAATGGATGCATTATGATAAGAAAGATAGGGTGATCTAAGCAATAAACACACAAGCTCGGATTATTTAACTTAGGTTATATTCTCCAATTGCAATCTCTGATCACAATTTGCTACTAATGATTAGAAATTCAAGACAATTACGGATCAAGATTTCTAGTCTAGCAATAGACAATATCCAGATTATATTCAGTTGGCCACCTAAATACAATCCAGCAAGCAATCATAAGCATTAGACATGGGAAAATACAAGCAACTTCAATTAGAGAATTGGATAACAACTTCTTGCACAATCAACTTACAAAAAACCATATCAGGGGCTTTGAAATCACCCTCAACCAATTCAGATTCAGTTACACATGTTTAAGAACGTGGTAAATACAATACAACATGGAGACATTCCAGAAAATGAAAGGGAGGGAAAAACTTAGCAAATTTGATGTAATTCTCTTTGGATTGTAGTTCTTCCTCTTTCCAAGCTTCTTTCTCCTTCAAGAACTCCAAGAGATGAAAGAATTCCAGAGCTGCAGCCTCCACCATGTTCTCCCCTCTTCAAGTTATCAAAATAAAACCCTAAAATGTGTTTAAATTCTCTGCTACAGTAACCTGCTACAGTGTCCCGTATTATACATGCTACAGTGATTTGTGGAATTACATTTCTATACTTTTTACACTGTTTTGATTACAACTTTTGGTAAACTGAATGGATTTATAAACCGTAAATTTCTCCAGAAAATAGACTTCGAGAGCTTTCCAACGGTATATAACATGTCGTCGGGTTCATTGTATATCAATACAATTAAATCCGAGAAGATCACTGACTAGCAGAGGTGAAAATTAAGGGTTTTACTCCATTTTTGTGCAAGTTGCTCCAAAACTCCTACAAACATCAAAACCACACAAAAACATAAAAATACCAAGGAATATAGCAAAGAAACATGAACAAATTGATATAAAAGTAATACATAAATAGACACCTATTAGTCTCCCAATCCAACACCGATTCTTTTGGGGAGGCCATTCTTGAAAACTGCCCGAACGAAGATTGATGTTCATGATGGCACTCTCACCATGGAGTTTGATGGCGAGGTGATTCGTTTCAATATTTTTGAGGCAATGAGGTAACCTAGTGACTTGCATTCTGTTTTTGCAGTTGATGTTATTGATTCTTTGGCACAACAACTTTTTGAGTTAACTCGCAAGGATGCATTGGAAGTAGCCATTAGTGAGCACATTGGGGCAGAAAATTTCAGAGAATCGAGAAAGTTGATACAAGTGTCTAAAGAAGTGGAGGAAGCTGTGGCAAGCTTGGATGAGACTATAGCTATCACCACAAACATGTATGATGTTTCGTACATTGAATTGCCTTTATCTAATGAGAAACTTCTTCCTTCTGTGATGAAAGCCCTTACCTTGGAGCTTAAGCCTCTTCCAGATCATTTGAAACATGTATTCCTTGGTGAGAAAGATACTTTACCAGTCATAATAGCAAAGGGCCTTGCACCACTACACGAAGAGAAACTCATCCGAGTGCTTCGAGATCACAAAACAGCCATTGGGTGGACAATTGCTGACATCAAAGGTATTAGCCAGCCATATGC
>SNVD02001872.1:0-15514 GCA_013180625.2 Boswellia sacra | reverse complement strand
GGAAAATACAAGCAAATTCAATTAGAGAATTGGGTAACAACTTCTTGCACAATCAACTTACAAAAACCATATCAGGGGCTTTGAAATCACCCTCAACCAATTCAGATTTAGTTTCACATGTTTAAGAACATGGTAAATAGAATACAATATGGAGACATTTCCAGAAAATGAAAGGGAAAGGGAAAACTTAGCAAATGTGATGAAAATCTCTTAGGATTTGTAGTTCTCCCTCTTTCCAAGCCTTCAATCTCCTTCAAGAACTCCAAGAGATGAGAGAAATCCAAAGATGCAGCCTCCTCCACGTTCTCCCCTCTTCAAGTTATCAAAATAAAACCATAAAATGTGTTTAAATACTCTGCTACAGTGAATTGCTACAGTGCCCCCGTATTATACATGCTACAGTGACTTGTGGAATTATATTTCTATACATCTCACACTGTTTTGATTAGAACTTTTGGCACACTGATTGGATTTATAAACCGTAAATTTCTCCAGAAAATAGACTTCGAGAGCTTTCCAACGGTATATAATCTGTCGTCGGGTTCATTGTATATCAATACAATTAAATCCGAGAAGATCACTGACTAGCAGAGGTTATAATGAAGGGTTTTACTCCATTTTTGTGCAAGTTGCTCCAAAACTCCTACCAACATCAAAAACACACAAAAACATAAAAATACCAAGGAATATAGCAAAGAAACATGGACGAATTGATATAAAAGTAATGCATAAATAGACACCTATCAAATTCCCCCACACTTAGACTTTGCTAGTCCTCGAGCAACTAAAATGATACGAAACAAAACTAAAACGAAACAGAATCAAAGAAAAATTAAAACACACAAATGCTTCAACTTGCAAATAGGCATCAAAGATTATACTTAATTATAACCCAAGGAAAACTTCAAAATAATGCACTTGATCAAGAATTTTATCTCAAAGATTAGTTTCGCTTCACTTCAATTCCTCATGTGTGTGTGTGTAGAGCCATTCTCACCTAATCACTTGTAAACCGGATGAGTTTATGCATAAAAATGAATCATATTTAATATTGAAGATGTGTGTATAAATGAACTCCATAGGCCTGCTTTTCAAGTCACTCTCAACTAATGTAGACATGCACAACACCAAGGATCAAGTAGGACTTTATTAAGCTTGTAACGTTTGGCTTGGGTGAAGGTATGACAAAGGATAATAATTTGGCTCAAATCACCCACAAACACATAAATCATTCAAGACTATGTAGAGCTCAACCCTATAACACAACTTCCTTTCAATTCACCAGGTTACTCCCCCAAACTTATTTAGAACACTCAATCTTTTTTTTTTTCCAGAAAACAAAAGAAAACTACACCCCCATACTTTGTTGTTTCATTCTTTTTAAGAACACTTAAGGGTATAGATCTCTTATTCTTCTTCTTTTGTTCTTTTTTTTTCTTTTTTTTTATTAAACTTCCCCTCCCCCACACTTAAACAACACATTGTCCCCAATGTGTAAGTACGTGGACGATAAGTACAGATTGGCTTTTTTTCCTTTTTTTCTTTTTTTTTACAAACATAATAGAACTCACTTGCATTGCTCATGACACATCCCAACCTCCTCTAACTTCCCAAAACTAGAACATAGCTCAGAAATTAATTGTGAATGATCTACATGCTCATAGGTAAGGGATAAACTGTTTGGAACAAATTCATTTGAGGTTAGGAAATCTTTTAGTGAGTTAACAAAGAAAAAGGCTACAAAGGCTCAAAGGGGTAACTAGGGATCAATTTCAGTCAAGGTTGGCTATTAAGGCTCAAACGGTCCAAAGATGGCCTAAATCATTTCCCCAATGTTGCACAGTCTATGATTTCGCCTCGAGTGACCATCAAACAAGTTCTAGAATTCATTGAAATCTGAAGTAACATTTAAAGTACATAAACTTTCTCTAAGTGAACAAATAACTCAGTGATAATAGCTCAGTGCTCATCAAAAGCAAAGCGAAAACCAATAAACATTTCAAGCACACAGATCCATGAATCATTTATCATTTTCCAAGAGTTATTCTTAATTCAATCATAATCTTATCATCGACCCACAAAATGCAAGAAAAGAGGTACGTGGCGTTGTTACACCTGAGTCAAGCTTGTATATTTCAACAATCCTTAGGACCAGTAGCCCGCAGACTTAAGGTTTCCAGCCTATATACCTTTATTATGAAAGAACAAAACAAGAAACAAAACACTTCAAACAACATGAAATAAACAAACTACAGATTTACTGAGAGAGAATGCGTTTCAAGAGTTAAGAAAACCCATATTCTGCCATTCTCAGGTTTTTCCACAATTGTTTTTTTTTCAAATCAAAACTGATAAAGATAAAAACACATAACAACTCTAAATTACGCAAAACTAAACTCACTCATAAAATAACAAAGTTCAACAAGTCAACAAACAAAAACACGTTAGTTAGAATGGGTCTAAAAAGTTTAGAAGTTAGCCTCCTTATTCAGCCATTATGGATTGAAGAGATCCAGAATGCGTTTCAAGAGAACTTGAACTTTTTAAGCCACCACTCTAAAAACCGAGATTAGAAAATATTACCTGGGACAAAAGAAATAACCTGAAAAAGCTCAAAAGAAACAACATGAAAAATCTCAAATAAACACACTAAAAAGAAAGCAAACAAAAACGAAGCAAACCAGCAAATAGAGATTACAGATGGAGGGTTAAATCCAGTTGACGCCTTTGTTGCCTTCTCCAAACCAATTTATCCGAGCCATTGTTGGATCAGGTGAATAGACGAATTCTTGTAGTTTGTCAATTAACTCTCCTGCAGTTGAAGCAGTAACCAGCATTTGCCTTGCTGACGGTGAGATGAAATTTTTTTCTACAGCTTGACGAGGGTGGTGCTGGGGTTTTGTGGTGAAAGGACAACAAACCATCAAAAAAATTATTGACATTTAACAAAAACCAATGGGTTTCCGATGGATGTTTAACTGTGCCCAAGAGGTGATTTGAAATATCTCCTCTAATGTACCATAACCACCGGGCAAAGCTATAAATGCATCAGATTTAATGATCATATGTGCAATACGCTCATGCATACTAGAAACCTGTAACTCTTCCCCCATGGTGTTGCCTACGATATCTCGTACAGCTAATGGTGTAGGGATAATGCCGAGAACTTTGCTCCCTCCTAGGGATGCAGCTGTTGACACACACCCCATTAACCCAAGACTACCCCCTCCATAAATCAAATAATACTCTTCGCAGCTAATGTCCTACCAAGATCAAGAGCTGCTGTTGTAAACTCTCCATCTTTACCAAATTGCGATCCGCAAAATAAGCATATATTGCGGAATCGCCGAATTGGTGTTTTCTCCATTTCTACAAGTGCTCTAATCTTGTGTAAGACACGTTAGATAGTATGCTTGTCAATTGCAAGACAGGTTATGGAATGACATATGAAAATATGCAGAATGTATATATACACCCATAAAACTCTCAAATTTTGACACATGGGGACATACTTTCGGTGGGGTTGCTCGATGCAGATTTATCGCCCCAAGATTTGAAAAAATGAGATATGCTTTCGGCGAGGTTTGACAAAACCTACACACTTGTCTCCCACGTGAAGCATGGAAAATGGAGATACACTTTCTGCGGGGGTTGACAAAACCCCCACACTTGTCTCCCACGTGAAGCATAAAAAATAGAGATACACTTTCGGTGGAGGTTGACAAAACCTCCACACTTGTCTCCCACGTGTACTTATGACATAGGGTAGTCATATGGTTTGTCAAAAAGAAAACTTGAAATTAAAACAAACAAAATCAACAAACAACAACAACACAAAAACAAATTGATAATCAGATCAAACGAAACAAGAAATAAATAAAATTCGACAACAACAACACACATTCAAATATACAAGTAGTTGTGATTGTGGCTCACATCTTCCTCTGGTTTTACGTCCAGTAACGGCTGAAACGCCTTCTATGAGTCGAGGATTTGCTTCCCATCCAGTTTTCTAATAAACTGGCAAACAGGGTCGTTTTTAGTCAGATTCCCTAGACTATAACACTGCAATTCATCACGAAATTGTGTCCATAGATTAAGCAATTCACGCTGAACAAGTCCACAAGAAGTGACTCGAGAGTTAACAAAACATTATCCAGCGACTCATTACTCAAACCATTCTTAATAAATGAAAGTTTATCTTATCTATACCTGGACGCAAAACCTAATGAACGACAAGTCTGGTTACAATTCCATCTAGCACATTTATAAAATACTTGTAAACTTTTCGCTCTTCGCCTCTTGGCGTAGTAGCTCTTTCCTAGACCAGGCATGTATTTTGCGAGATTAATGTCCGGCTCACCGGACAATCTCACTTGGCTTCGATAAGCCATCGGATATCAGCAGGCACATTTAGGAGCATCAATGCTCAAAGTCTAGTCATCCGTACTTTATAAATTTTAAACACAGCATTTTGAGGAAGTGAAGGAAATATTTACAAAGGTTCGATAGAAAGATATCAGCATCCATTGAAGAGAAGAAAAGGAGAGATATTACCGATAATGCGATTGAGTTTGTTCTTCTCCCAGATATGCACGTTTCAAACCTTCGAACAATGGCTTCAACTCCCGTTTGAATGTTTCCTCAAGCTGTTGCACAACTGAACTCGAGAAACACGGAAGTAATCAAATTGAACAAAAGAAAGGAAAAGAAAAGAGCAGAAACGAAACTAAAGGGACACATAAAAGAGATAACAACATAATAGCAAACAAAAAGTCAAAAACAAGTAAAAGAAATATAAAAACAAATAAGACAGATGTCAAAGAGAGATAAAACCTGATCAATTTGATGGCCTACGAAAGAAATCTCCTTGAGACACAAAAAATCGATCATTATTACCTTATTTTATTTTTCTTTTCTTTTTTTTTTTAATTTCGAAAAACATGGGTCTACCTCCCAAATAAGCGCTTGGTTAACGTCCTCTATGCCGCGTTGGTTTCAACAGGGGAGGGTTCCAATTTCCGTTGTGCTTCTGTAATGGGCTTGGAATCCCTCTGCTAACAAGATACGGGTCAATGCATATGGATGGGCCTTGGATTTCAACAATTGTCCACTCAATAGCTATTTTGTGATCTGTAAGTATTCGGACGAGTTTATCTTCTTGTATTCGTGCAAGGCCCATTCCCATTGTAACTCGCAAAGTATCATTCTCACCCAAGAATCCATAATTCAAATGATCTGGAAGTGACTTAAGCTCCTAGGTATTGGCTTTCATCACAGAAGGAAGAAGTTTCTCATTAGATAAAGTAAATTGAATGTACGAAACATCATACCTATTGTGGTGATAGCTTAGTCTCATCCAGCTTGTCACAGCTTCCTCCACTTCTTGGACAATTGTATCAAAATTCCTGACTCATTGGAATTTTCTATCCCTATATGCTCACTAATAGCTACATCCAATCCATTCTTGCGAGTTAGCTCAAAATATTGTTGTGGCAAAGAATCAACAACGTCAACTGAAAAAACAGAATGTAAGTCACTAGAGTACCTCATTGCCTCCAAAATATTGAAACATATCACCTTGCCATCAAACTCTATGATGAGAGTGCCATCATGAACATCAATCTTGGTTCTAACAGTTTTCGAGAATGGTCTCCGTAAAAGAATCGGAGTTGGATTAGGAGATGTTCTCTCTCTATATTTCAAGAAAACATAAGAGTATAACTGGGAAAACCAATGATTCACCTGACAAGACATCAGCCACAAAACTCTTTTGGTATATTGCATTACAAACGATCAGCAATTGAATTGGTAAATACCATTTCCGCAAAAAGGTCAAAGATTTACAAGAAGCATAAATAGAATAGGATGATGTTAATAGACGCTTCTATCTAACATAACTCTTTCAAACTTGGGTTTTACCAATGGTTGCATTGACATGCTGTGAACGTACCTGGATCATTTGCACTTGGAGGAATTTTTCCTTTGCAATACAGCTGAAACATCTTCCCCCCACACTTACTTTCTCATTTCTTTTTAACTTTCTTTTGCTGGTGCATAACTCCTTGAGACATTTTGTATAATGAGGTACTTGCTCGATAGCTCCCAGAAGTGGTATATTTACCTCGATTTTGTGAGAAGTTTCCAGGATTTCTTGTTCTTGTTCCTCCTTCGATTTTGCAAATCTACTGGGAAAAAGTGGAGGAGAAATATATGAAGGAATGGGAGTTATAGGATTTACCTGAGAAGTCAGTGTTTTGTTCATGGTGGAAGTGGTGTCATCTCCTTCATCAGTTTTTGATTTCTTTGGCAGGACATCTAATTGCTCTTCATTTTGCAAAGTTATCGCACAAGAATTCTCTCTTGGATTGATCATCGTTTGACAAGATTATTCTTCTGAGCCTTGGCCCTCGAATTTGCTCATGCTAGTGGCCAATTGTCCCATTTGATTTGACAGGTTTTGGATAATTGCCCCAGTTTCCTGCTGGAATTGCATTGTGTTAGTGGCAAGTGCATTAACAATATCTTCGAGAGACATACCTGAGTTTTGCGAAGCTGGTTGCGGTGCTGGATGTGGAATTGGTGGTGGTTGCATTTGAAATGGTTGCTGCACTCTAGGTTGATTGAAACTTTGTGGCCGATTTGGTATCACATTTGGAGTGATTGGTTGATGATTCCAGTAACTGAAATTATGGTGATCTTCCCATCAAGCATTGTAAGTGTTAGAGAAAGGATCATACCATTGCCTTGTTTGTCCTGGAAATCCACCCATGGCATTGGCTTGTTCCGTATATTCTTCTTGTAAAGTTGGATACATGTCCAATGGATGCTCCATGGTAGAATATACCTCACATGCATAAGATTTCTGCATATGTCCTACAACCATGTTTTCCACAAGAGAGGTTAGCTCAGAAAGTTGTTGTTCAATGTTCGGAGTGCTTACCTCATTTACTCTCCATGGTACTTGTGGCTCAAATCCGCTACTGAATTGATAGAAGTTTGCTGCCATGTTGTCTAAACACAAACAATCAGAAAAGAAAAACAAAGAAAATATGAATCAACAATGAAAACAAAATAAAAAATCGATTAGAAAATCAATTCCCCGGCAACGGCGCCAAAAACTTGATGCGTTCGAAACTAGCAAGTATACTAGTCCCACAAGTAATAAAGTGATAAGTAAGATATCGTTCCCACGAGGATTGATTCTAATTGAATTTGTTATTTCCAGCAACAATAAACTAAACAGGGGGGATTTTTGTTGAATGCATTACTAAATGAAATAAGAATGCAAGTAAAGAATAACAAAACAGAAAGTAAATTTGAATGAAAAATCAATGGGAGAAAGCTGGTTAAGGGATCCGTCTCTACCACAAGATATGGATTTGCGAATTAATTGTAGAATTGTCATCTAATTACAGCATTGAAGTTATCAACCGTAGATAATAACAAGCTCTATTACCCCAATCTTTCCTTACTTTGTTGTTAAATAAAACAAGCTCTTTATTTAATCTCTATCCATTAAACAACCTAGAACAAGCTCTCTGAGTTTAATTCAATGGATTGCATTATGATAAGAAAGATAGGTTGATCTAAGCAATAAACACACAAGCTCGGATTATTTAACTTAGGTTGTATTCTCCAATTGCAATCTCTGATCACAAATTTGCTACTAATGATTAGAAATTCAAGACAATTACGGATCAAGATTTCTAGTCTAGCAATAGACAATATTCAGATTATATTCAATTGGCCACCCAAATACAATCCAGCAAGCAATCATAAGCATTAAACATGGGAAAATACAAGCAACTTCAATTAGAGAATTGGATAACAATTCCTTGCACAATCAATTCACAAAAACCATATCAAGTGCTTTGAAATCACCCTCAACCAATTCAGATTTAGTTACACATATTCAGATAGAATACAAATACAATACAATATGGAGACATTCCAGAAAATGAAAGGGAAAGGGAAAACTTAGCAAATATGATGAAATCTCGTAGGATTTGTAGTTCTTCCTCTTTCCAAGCCTTCAATCTCCTTCAAGAACTCTAAGAGATGAGAGAAATCCAAAGATGCAGCCTCCTCACGTTCTCCCCTCTTCAAGTTATCAAAATAAAACCCTAAAATGTGTTTAAATACTCTGCTACAGTGAATTTCTACAGTGCACCGTATTATACATGCTACAGTGACTTGTGGAATTATATTTCTATACATCTCACACTGTTTTGATTAGAAATTTTGGTACACTGAATGGATTTATAAACCGTAAATTTCTCCAGAAAATAGACTTCGAGAGCTTTCCAACGGTATATAATATGTCGTCGGGTTCATTGTATATCAATACAATTAATTCCGAGAAGATCACTGACTAGCAGAGGTCAAAATGAAGGGTTTTACTCCATTTTTGTGCAAGTTGCTTCAAAACTCCTACAAACATCAAAACACACAAAAACATAAAAATACCACAGAATATAGCAAAGAAACATGGACGAATTGATATAAAAGTAATACATAAATAGACACCTATCACTACTACATTTAGAGACAACAATTGTTCATCTGGAAAACTTTCTTGTAATGACAGTGCATTCTTATCATGGACAGTGCGACTGAGATGGTCTGCAACTAAGTTTTCACTTCCCTTCTTGTCTTTGATTTCCAAGTCAAACTCCTGAAAAAGGAGTATCCACCTGATAAGCCTTGGTTTAGCATCTTTCTTTGTGAGCAAGTACCTCAAAGCTGCATGATCAGAATAAACGGTTACTTTAGTACCAATCAAATAAGATCGAAACTTTTCTAAAGCAAAAATAACCGCTAGCAGCTCTTTCTCAGTGGTAGAATAATTAAATTGAGCATCATTTAAAGTCCAAGATGCATAGTAAATGGCATGTGGAATTTTGCCAATTCGTTGACCCAAAACAGCACCCACAGCGTAGTCAATTGCATCGCACATGATCTCGAATGGATGATTCCAATTCGGAGATTGGATTACTGGAGTCGAAGTCAAGAGTTCCTTCAGTTTCTCAAATGCCTCTTTGCATTTCTCATCAAATTCAAAGGCCACATCATTCTGTAATAATCTGCATAGGGGCAATGCTATCTTCGAGAAATCCTTGATGAATCTACGATAAAAACCTGCATGACCAAGAAACGAACGAATATCCCGCACACTTGTGGGAGGTGGTAAGGAACATATAAGATCTATCTTGGATTTATCAACCTCTATACCCTTAGAAGAAATAACATGTCCCAAAACTATACCCTGATCTACCATAAAATGACATTTCTCCCAATTCAGAATAAGGTTAGTGTCTATACATCTTTGAAGTATAAGGGTAAGGTTGTCAAGGCATTTATCAAAAGAATCACCAAAAAATACTAAAGTCATCCATAAATACCTCAATGATGTTCTCAACATAATCAGAGAAAATACTTACCATACACCTTTGGAAAGTGGCAGGGGCATTGCAAAGACCAAATGGCATGCATCGATAGGAAAATGTACCGAATGGGCAGGTGAATGTAGTTTTCTCTTGATCCTCAGGGGCAATGACAATCTGATTATATCCTGAATAGCCATCAAGAAAAAAATAGTGAGAATGACCTGCTAACCTCTCCAGCATTTGATCAATGAATGGCAAAGGAAAGTGATCCTTGCGAGTTGCTGAATTGAGCTTCCGATAATCAATAAAAACTCGCCAGCCAGTTTGGATACGAGTGAGAACTAGCTCATTATTGTCATTCTTAACCACCATAACACCAGATTTCTTCGGAACAACTTGGACTGGACTCACCCACTTGCTGTCCGAAATTGGATAAATCACACCCACATCTAACAATTTCAGGATTTCTTTCTTGACAACTTCCATCATTGGAGGATTCAACCTCCGCTGTGCTTCTCGAGTGGGCTTGGATCCTTCTTCTAATAAGATACGGTGCATGAATATGGCTGGGCTAATACCTTTGATGTCAGCGATTGTCCACCCAATGGCTGTTTTGTGATCTCGAAGCACTCGGATGAGTTTCTCTTCTTGTAATGGTGCAAGGCCCTTTGCTATTATGACTGGCAAAGTGTCTTTCTCACCCAGGAATACATGCTTCAAATGATCTGGAAGAGGCTTAAGCTCCAAGGCAGGTGCTTTGATCACAGAAGGAAGAAGTTTCTCATTAGATAAAGGCAATTCAATGTACGAAACATCATACCTGTTTGTGGTGATAGCTATAGTCTCATCCAAGCTTGCCACAGCGTCCTCCACTTCTTTAGACACTTGTATCAACTTCCTCGATTCTCTGGAATTTTCTGCCCCAATGTGCTCACTAATGGCTACTTCCAATGCATCCTTGCGAGTTAACTCAAAAAGTTATTGTGCCAAAGAATCAATAACATCAACTGCAAAAACAGAATGCAAGTTACTAGGGTACCTCATTGCCTCAAAAATATTGAAACGAATCACCTCGCAATCAGACTCCATGGTGAGAGTGCCATCATGAACATCAATCTTCGTTCGGGCAGTTTTCAAGAATGGCCTCCCTAAAAGAATCGGTTTTGGATTGGGAGATGTCTCATCCTCCATTTGAAAGACATAAAAGTCTTGCTGGAAATACCAATTGATTCACCTGCACAAGCACATCTTCCATAACTCCCCTGGGATATGCATTAGAACGATCAGCAAGTTGAATTACAATACCAGTTTCCGCAAGAGGTCCAAGATTCAAAGAAGCATAAATAGAATATGGCATGACATTAATAGATGCTCCTAAATCTAACATAGCTCTTTCAAACTTGGTATTACCAATGGTGCATGGAATGGTGAACGTACCTGGATCTTTGCATTTCGGAGGAATTTTTCTTTGTAATACAACTGAAACATTTTCCCCCACACTTACCTTCTCATTTCCTTTCAACTTTCTCTTGTTGGTGCATAACTCCTTCAGAAATTTTGCATAACGAGGTACTTGCTTGATAGCATCCAGAAGTGGTATATTCACCTCGATCTTGCGAAAAGTTTCCAGGATTTCCTGCTCTTGTTCCTCCTTCTTTGATTTTGCAAATCTGCTAGGAAAAGGTGGAGGAGTAACATATGAAGGAATATGGGTTTTTGGATTTACCTTAGAAGATGATGTTTTATTCATGGTGGAAGTGGTGTCATCCCCTTCATCAGTTTGTGATTTCTTTGGTGGAATCTCTAATTGTTTCCCACTTCTCAAAGTTACAGCACTAGCATTCTCTCTTGGATTGATCACCGGCTGAGAAGGTAATTTTCCTGAGCTTTGACTCTCAAATTTGCTCATGTTAGTGGCCAATTGTCCCATTTGATTTTCCAGGTTTTGGATACTTGCCCTAGTTTCCTGCTGAAATTGCATTGTGTTAGTGGCAAGTGCTTTAACAATATCCTGGAGAGACATACCTAAATTTTGTGGAGCTGGTTGTGGTGCTGGTTGTGGTTATGCTTGAAATGGTTGCTGCACCCTTGGTTGATTGAAGCCTGGTGGTCGATGTGGTATGGCATTTGGGGCAATTGGTTGATGATTCCCATATCTTAAATTAGGGTGATCTCTCCATCCAGCATTGTAAGTATTGGAGAAAGGGTCATACCTTTGCCTTGGTTGTCCTGGAAATCCACCCATGGCATTGGCTTGTTCTGTATCTCCTTCTTGCAAAGTTGGACACATGTCGGTTGGATGGTCCATGGTAGAACATACTCCACATGCATAAGATTTCTGCATATGTCCTACAGTCATGTTTTCCACAAGAGAAGTTAACTCAGAAAGTTGTTGCTCAATGTTCAGAGTGCTTACCTCATTTACTCTCCATGGTAGTTGTGGCTCAAATCCGCCACTGAATTGATGGAAGTTTACTGCCATGTCGTCTAAACACAAACAATCAAAAAAGAAAAACAAACAAATATGAATCAACAATGAAAACAAAATAACAAATCGATTAGAAAATCAATCCCCGGCAACGGCGCCAAAAACTTGATGCGTTCGAAACTAGCAAGTATACTAGTCGCACAAGTAATAAAGTGATAAGTAGATATCGTTCCCACGAGGATTGATTCTAATTGAATTTGTTATTTCCAGCAACAATAAACTAAACAGGGGGGGTTTTGTTGATTGATTAACTAAACTTAATACGAAATCAAATGAAGAATAACACAAAGCAAAGTTAAATGGAGTGAAAAATCAATGAGAGACACTTGGTTAAGAGTTCATTCTCTGCCACAAGATATGAATTTGTGAATTAACATAGAATTGTAATCCAATTACAGCATTGAAGTTATCAACCGTAGATAACAACAAGCTCTGTTATCCCAATCTTTCCTTACTTTGTTGTTAAATAAACAAGCTCTTTATTTAATCTCTATCCAGTAAACAACCTAGAACAAGCTCTCTGAGTTTAATTCAATGGAAGCATTACGATGAGAAAGATAGGTTGATCTAAGCAATAATCACACAAGTTCAGATTATTTAACCTAGGTTGTATTTCCAATTGCAATCTCTGATCACAATTTTGCTACTAATGATTGGAAATTCATGACAATTACGGATCAAGATTTCTAAACTAGCAATAGACAACAACAGATTATATTCAGTTGGCCATTCCAAATACAATCAGTAAGCAATCATAAGCATTAGATATGGAAGAATACAAGCAACTTCAATGAGAGAATTGGATAACAATTTCTTACACAATAAACTCACAAAATCCATATCAAGGGCTTTGAAATCACCCTCAACCAATTCAGATGTAGTTACACATAGTCAATCAGAATAACAAATACAATACAGAGAAATTCCAGAATTGAAAAGGAAAGAAAGAACTTAGCAAATTATTTGAAAATCTTCTTTGTAGATGAATCTTCTTGGAATTGTAGTTCCTCTTCTTTCAAAATCTTCTTTCTCCTTCAAGAACTCCAAGGGATGAGAGAAATCCAGAAATGCAGCCTCCTCCCACGTTTTGCCCCCTTCAAGTTATGAAAATAAAACCCTAAAATATGTTTATATACTCTGCTACAGTAACTTGCTACAGTACTCCCATATTTAATAACATGCTACAGTGATATGTGGAATTACAAATATACACTTCTCATACCATTTTTATCATAACTTTTGATACACTACATAAATTCGTGAACCGTAAATTTCTCCAGAAAATAGACTTCGAGAGCTTTTCAATGGTATATAGCATGTTATCCGGCTAATTGTACATCGATACAATCAACTCCGAGAAATTGGCTGATTAGCAGAGGTGAAAATGAAGGGTTTTACTCCATTTTTGTGCAAGTTGCTCCAAAACTCCTACAAACATCAAAACCACACAAAACCATAAAATACCAAGGAATATAGCAAAGAAACATGGACAAATTGATATGAAAGTAATACATAAATAGACACCTATCAACCCTTAATTAGATAAGGCTGAGTTTTGAGTTGTTCAATTAAATAATTTGTACACGGCTACATGTTAATGTATTGCCTTACTTGTAAAATCTAGCCTAGGGTGAATGGTAATGGCATTTCTGTTTCAGCCCAATACATTACATTTTATAGAGTGTCATTTCAAAGATAAAACATTACCAACAAATGATAATATCATATCATATTTTATTGGAACTAATGGCTGGATATAGCACCTCTATTATGATTTGTCTTGTTTATTATTATTTTTTTTGGTTCAAGATAGATATTGATCTTATAGATTTTGTCAGCTGATGCCTTTTTATTTTTTCTTCCAAGTAGTCATTAAAGAAGCGCATTTTCTTCACAAAGTGGTTATATCATGCATGAATTTTGTGCTTAGCCACCTTGCACGAGCCACCCCAACCTCTACCTCTCTAGCATTGACCTGCAAGTATCATCTCATGTTAACCAGACTTTTATACCAATTTTAAGATTAGATGTTGACCATTAATATACTCTCTACAGTGGCCAAAACTGTCCTTTCATTGAGCTAGAGTTTGATCGCCTAAAGCATGGTTGCCCTGATAAGCTGTATCTCAAATACAGATGGAAGCCCACTTCATGCAAGCTGCCAAGGTAAGTAAATATATATATGTACTAATTCCTGGTTGGTAGTTTGATATTGTTTGGATGTGAACTAGATGATGAAATATTTTGGATTTTTTAGATGGTCATTGGTTGTGTTTTCATTGGGTAGTATTGTTCAGACATCCTTTTTCCATGTTTTATCTTTTCCATCAAGTCATGCATGCTAGCTTAAAAAATTATTAGAGGAAGGTGGAGCATTACTTTTTTATCCTAGAAATTATTCTATTTTCATTGGTATTTTGATGTTGATAGTGTTTTCTATGTTAAGATCTTTTGAGGCAATTTTTGTGATCAGGATAGTAGTTGATGTGGGCTGACTCTGCATCTGGAAAGATTGAGAAATTTGGTTTAACCATCAATAAAAATCCCACTAATTAAATAGTTAACTTGGAAGGGTTGATTAACATTATATTGATGGTTATATTGTACCTGGTCCTCAATAATAGCTCCTACTATTACTTGCCCCTGCCACATGAAAAAATTGAACAATTTATGTTATGCATAAAGTAAGAATGAAAAATACTTAAGAGAATAAATTGGTAGTTACCTTAGCCCTTACTCTTCTTGCATTGGATGGCACAAGCCTACATTTCTTTCTATTGTGGGTTGAAGAGTTGCAAAAGCTGTAATGAAGCATGAATGATCTCTTATTCCTTGAAATAGATTCATGCACCTCTCTTCTTCTTAGTTTCTTAGGCCTTCCAACCCTTTTTGTCTTTATAGGTGGTAGAACTGGAGCTCCATTACTTTCAGGCCAACTAGTCTGATCTGGTATGAGGTGAAACAGCCTTGCATATGTCTTCATGTAATATTCAACTGTAAAAAATGGATCAATGTAATCATCAATTAACCCTTATCCTAGAGTAGCAAATAGCCCCCATAGCATGTTTGCATGGTATTCCAGCAATTGACCATGCACCATAGTTATAGTTACATGTTAGTTAGAAAGATTAATCTCAAATGTCCTAGTTCCATCCATGACCTCAAACTCCAAGTGACCATAATGAATCAACTTTAACTGTCTATCTTCATTCATCAAAGTTGTAACATCAACTTTCACGTTGGGAGGCATATGACAATTCCATTTTGTAGCCAATATCCTTTTCTTTTGGAATATTCTCATCATTTTCTTTCTAATGTGGTTCGAAAGACACACTATTGGTTTAGACCTCCATTACCCAAGTAAGCTATTAAAGCACTCACTAAAGTTGTTTACGACATGATCAATTTTTGCAGTTTGGTAGTAACAGAGTGATTTGGCTTTGAAGCTTTTTAGGTGAAAGAATTAATGCACAATTGTGTATGATGAAATGTTTTTTCTATAGTTGTTGAGTTATTACATTGTTTTTGCTATCTAGGTGTTCTTGTATATATATACACATATAAAACTAGATTTCTAAAAATATTAAACATATAATACATGTTGGCTTGAATTCCAAATTTAGGCTGACATGTATTA
>SNVD02001870.1:0-15610 GCA_013180625.2 Boswellia sacra | reverse complement strand
TCTCTATCTTAAGATATCGCCAAAACACCATTCGGTGCTCATGTGAGTTGATTTTTCTTTCTTGTGTCAGTCCACCGACTTGCATGTCAATTATGTTGGCCTTCCATTTAAAATTTGAATTTATTCAAAACATATGAAATGTGTCTCATTAAGTCAACTTTCCAATGCCATAAGAATCAAGTGATTTGGATATTTTTAGCTCAAGATATGTCCAAAAGAGTATTCGGTGCTCATGTCAGTTGCTTCTATTTGTCTTTCAAATTGCATGATGATTTGGACGACCTTATACTTGAAATTTGAATTTCTTTAAAACATATAAAATGTTATAAATTAAGTAATCTTTCCAAAGACTCAAGAATTACGTCATTTGGACATTTGTAGAGAAATATATGATCAATTGATTGAATATTGCTCATATGTCACATTCCTTGAATCAAACCTTGTTCTTAAACTTTGGTGCCTTTAACATGTAGTCTTCTCCTTAGCTTCAACACTTCATTTTAATAAGCCTCTTCTTGATTTTATAATTA
Organism: Boswellia sacra; assembly: GCA_013180625.2. NCBI lineage: Eukaryota > Viridiplantae > Streptophyta > Magnoliopsida > Sapindales > Burseraceae > Boswellia > Boswellia sacra. The sequence goes on along the minus strand of SNVD02001870.1, from coordinate 15,080 downwards.
TTTCAATGATCTTAGTCTTGCACATAAATAAACATGTTAGTAAATCTCAATTAATCAATGTGTTTTGTTATCATCAAAATTATCATGTAGCCTTAGGGCTAACAATCTCCCCCTTTTTGATGATGACAAACCATTGATTTCTTTAAAATAATATCTAAAATCAAGAATGAAAATAAAATCAACAATAAGCAAAAAGAGATCAATTGTTATGAATATAAGCAAACCATCCATTTCTCCCCCTTTTGTTATCATAAAAAAGATTTAATCAAATTAATTACTCCCCCTAAATATATTCTCCCCGTTAACATATGCTACCATTCAAAGATTATCATATAAAAACAAAATTAAGACATATCTAACATGCCTAATTCTCTTCTAATTATGCAAAATATATCTTGACTAAAGGGTTTAGTTATATTTAGGTCTAGAGACTAATTCCCAAACTTGATTTCTCTCAAATTGGTTTAATTATTCTTGCATAGCCAAAATCTAACTTTCCTCATGTTTGGCTTCTTTAAAAGATTTTGGTTCAAATTGAGAGACAAATGCAAAATGATTACAAAAGTTCCTAAAAAAAAGATCTTGTTCTTATACCTTATGATGGTTCACCAATAATGAGATCTTTAGGGTGAGCTTTTGTATACCTCCATTCCTTTGATAATTCTTGGGAAGAATCAATTACTTTCTCAAGCTTTTCTTGTTGAAATTGTAATTCATCTTGACTCTTTTCATCAAGCCTTGATTCTTTGATTTGCTTTTCTACCTCAACAATATCATCATCTAAATTCTTTGAAGAAATCACATTAGTTTCATCAAATTCAACATGCATAGATTCTTCAATAGTAAGAGTCTTTTTGTTAAAAACTCTATATGCTTTACTATGGTTGGAGTAGCCAACAAAAATTCCAACATCGGCTTTTGCATCAAATTTTCCAAGGTTATCCTTGGTGTTTAAAATAAAACATTTACATCCAAAAACTTTAAAAAATCCAATGTTGGGTTTTCTTCCTTTCCAAAGTTCATAAGGAGTTTTCTTTATTAAAGCTCTAATATGGACTCTATTGATTATAAAGCATGCGGTATTAACGGCTTCGGCCCAAAAATATTTTAGCAAATTATTTTCAAGTAACATGGTCTTAGCCATTTCTTGGATAGTCCTATTTTTTCTCTCAACAACACCATTTTGTTGTGGATTTCTAGGTGCAAAAAAATTATGTTCAAAACCATTTTCATCACAAAGATTTTCGATTGCAACATTGTCTATTTCACCACCATGATCACTCCTAATGGACGCAATAGAATAACCTTTTTGATTTTGGACTCTTTTTACAAATTTTGAAAAAGCTTGTGTGGCCTCATTTTTAGTTTTCAAGAATAACACCCAAGTGAATATTGAATAATCATCTACAATAACAAATACATAATCTTTTCACCAAGGCTTTGAGTTCTTGATGGTCCAAATAAATCCAAATAAATTAATTATAGAGATTTATTTGTTGAAATAAATTTCTTATATTTAAAAGAAGTTCTCACTTGTTTTCCAAATTGACAAGCATCACAAATCTTATCCTTTTCAAATTTTATTTTTGGAAGACCATCAACTAAATCATTTTTAGAAATCTTTGAAATTGTGTTCATGCTAGCATGACCTAACCTTCTATGCCATAACCAAGCATCATGATTAACGATGAAACAATTTTCTACATGATCATTAACATCAATATCAATTGTATAAATATTACCACATCTATTTTCAGTAAATAATGTCTTATTGTTATTAACATCCTTAATCACATTTCTATTAGGCTCAAAAGTAACAAAATATCCCTTATCACACAATTGACTAATGCTAATCAAATCATGTTTTAAACCATGAACAAGCAAAACATCTTTAATAATAGGTGAAGAAGGGTTACCAATATCACCATGTCCGATTACCCTTCCTTTGGCATTATCACCGAAGGTCACATATCCTCCTTTCTTGATAATTAATCTTGAGAACTTGAAGGTATCTCCGGTCGTATGCATTGAGCATTCACTATCTAAGTAACACTTGTGTTTGCCACTCCTTTGTTTCTATAATCAACATTCAAAGAGAGACTTTTTGGTACCCAAATGTTCTTGGGTCCTTGGGGGTTAGTTATGGTACTTTTTGGAACCCATATTTGTTTCAAATTAGGATTTCTCTTAATATAGCAAGAATGCACTTTGTGTCCTTTTCTTCCACAATAAGTACATGAATGATTAGGATTATTCCTAGAAGATGCATGAGCAAAATATTTTTAAAATACTTTTGATTTTTATGAGTTTTATATCCTAAACCTCTTTTATCAAAAACACACCTTTGGTTTTGTAACATAGAATTCAAATTTTTTGTGCTTTTTGTAAAACTATCAACAATATTTCTTAAGTCATTATTTTCCTTTTTCAAAATAGCATTTTGTTTCTCCAATTTCTCAAAATCCTTTTGTTTTAAAATGTCATTTTCAGTTTTTAATAAATGTATTTGACTTTCCAAACTTTCGAAATCTTTTTGCTTTAAAATTTCATTTTCATTTTCTAAAGCTTCATTTATTTCCACCAACTCTTCTAATTGAGATAACATGATTTTTGACTTCTTTTTGAAAGCATTGATTTTTGAATTTTGTTTATCAACTTGCACATGTAAATTTTGGAATGCTTCAAGTAATTCATCATATGAAAGTTTAGGATCATAGTTTAGAATACTTACCTCATCTTCACTTAAAGCCATGAAGCACATGTTTGCCACTTCGCAATCTTCTTCTTCGGTGGAGCTAGCTTCACTATCATCCCAATTTGTGGCTTTCATTGCTTTGGATTTCTTGTTTTGACTCTTGAAGTAAGGACAATCCATCTTTACATGTCCCGGTTTCTTGCACTCATAGCAAATGACTTGATCATTTTTCTTATCTTGCTTTGAGCTTTGCCCTTTGTACTCCCTTCTAGAATTCTTCTTGAATCCTTGGTTTCTTCTAATCATCCTTTTTAGCTTTCTTGTGATGAATGCAAGATCTTCATCATCTTCTTCATCGTCGGACTCATCATCTTCTTTTGTTGAAGATTTGAAAGCGATATTTTTCTTTTTCTTGAAATCTTCTTCATTCTCCTTCAAGATGATTTCATGAGTCATGAGAGAACCCATAAGTTCTTCTAATGGTAGTTTGGTGAGGTCCTTTGCTTCTTGAATTGCCGTCACCTTTGGCTCCCAAGATTTTGGTAGACACCTAAGAATCTTTCTCACCATTTCAACATTAGAATAAGATTTACCAAGAGATTTCAAACTATTAATAATATCCGTAAATCTAGTAAACATTTCAGAAATTGATTCATCCGATTTCATCTTAAAAAGCTCATAACTATGAACTAGCATACTAATTTTGGATTCTTTAACTTGACTAGTTCCTTCATGAGTTACTTCAAGTGTGTGCCATATTTCTTGTGCCGTAGAACAAGTAGATATTCTATTAAACTCATTTCTATCTAGAGCACAATACAACACATTCATAGCTTTAGCATTCAAACTCAATTTCTTTTTATCATCTTCACTAAACTCTTTAGGTTATTTAAGCATGCATTCCCCATTTTCAATTTTGGTAGGAACAAAAGGTCCTTCCAAAATAATAGACCACAAATCATAATCAAAAGATTTCAAGAAAATACTAATTCTAGTTTTCCAATAAGAGTAATCACTTCCATGAAAAAATAGAGGTCTAGATATAGAAAGTCCCTCAACATATGAAGTTAAATTAAAAGTTGCCATAGCTCAAAAATCGACTAAGATTTAAAAAAAATGAGCAACCTTGCTCTGATACCACTTGTTGACCCAGGTATGGCAACCCAAGAGGGGGGGTGAATTGGGTTTTTATTTATCAAAACGGATTTAGAAAACTTTTCTTGAAAGATCAAAAATTAGTTCACTCTTTATTTGAGAATAAAGGTGAAGAAGATGAAATTAGAATTTATCAAAGATGCAATCAAAAGAATAATAATGATGAACAATCATAAGTGCAAGTAAATGTAAAGAGGAAAGGGATAGAGAGAGTGCAAACTCAATTTACGTGGTTCGGAAAACCTTGCCTACGTCCACAGGCTCCTAGCTCCACGAGCTAAGCTTTCCACTAAGTTGTAGAAATCTTTACAACTTGCTTGATGAACAACCTCACCAAGACTTTTTCTTCCAACTCTTGATAACACCACACCAAGAGTTCTTCTGGATGAACAACCTCACCAAGGCAACTTCCTTCAACCCCTGATAACACCACACCAAGAGTTCTTCTTGATGAACAACCTCACCAAGGCAACTTCTTTCAACTCTTGATAACACCACATCAAGAGTTCTTTTTGATGAACAACCTCAACAAGGTAACTTCCTTCAACTCTTGATAACACCACACCAAGAGTTCTTCTTGATGAACAACCTTACCAAGATAACTTCCTTCAACCCTTGATAACACCACACCAAGAGTTCACTCAAGGATAACTTTTATCATTTACAAGAAGATCTCACTTTCACCACAATACAAGAACAAAGAAAATTTTTACAACAAAAGTACAACTCTCTTCAAAGAGTAGATAAAGAATATAAAAGCTCTCTAGACTTGATATTTCTCTTGTTTTATGCTTGATAGATTCTTCTCTTCTTCTTGCTGAATGCAAGGGAGAAGGGCTCCTTTTATAGATAAATGAGATGAACTTAATCAAGTGAAGACACCATCTCCAAATTTTCTGTCCACCATAAAAAACCGTAATCTTGTCTGCCATTTTTGTCAATATTCTGTTTGAAATTTGAAAATATGCAAAACATAAAAGATCTGCACATTTGAATAAGCTTTCGAACTCATCAAGAATCAAGTCATTTAGATATCTGTAGCTCAAGATATGACCAAAATATCATTTAGTGCTCATGTGACTTGATTTTTCTTCCTTGTGTCAGTCCACCGAATTGAATGATAAGTCTGTCAGCATTCGGTTTGAAATTTGAATTTCTTCAAAACATAAAAGATCTGCATATTTGAATAAGCTTTCAAAACATAAAGAATCAAAGAATTTGGATATCTCTATCTTAAGATATGGCCAAAAAACCATTTGGTGCTCATGTGAGTTGATTTTTCTTCCTTGTGTCAGTCCACCGATTTTGCATGTCAATTATGTCGGCCTTTCATTTGAAATTTGAATTTATTCAAAACATATGAAATGTGCCTCATTAAGTCATCTTTCCAATTCCATAATAATCAAGTGATTTGGATATTTGTAGCTCAAGATATGTTTCAAAGAGTATTCGGTGCTCATGTCAGCTGCTTCTATTTGTCTTTCAAATTGCATGATGATTTGGACGACCTTACACCTGAAATTTGAATTTCTTTAAAACATATAAAATGTTATAAATTAAGTAATCTTTCCAAATGCTTAAGAATCATATCATTTGGACATTTGTAGAGAAATATATGACCAATTGATTGAATATTGCTCATATGTCACATTCCTTAAATCAAACATTGTTCTTAAACTTTAGTGCCTTTAACATGTAGTCTTCTCCTTAGCTTCAACACTTCATTTTAATAAGCCTCTTCTTGATTTTATAATTATTTCAATGATCTTAGTCTTGCACATAAATAAACATGTTAGTAAATCTCAATTAATCAATGTGTATTGTTATCATTAAAATTATCATGTAGCCTTAAGGCTAACAGACATCATCTTTGTTTATAAACTTTGTAAATGTAGCATTATTATTAGTTAAAGCAAATTAATTAACACTAGACATCCAACACTTATCTTCCCAATTATGATAACCAACCACATTAACAGTAGCTTCTTTTTGGTTCCTTCTTTTTTTTTTTTAAAGCATAATCACATACAATTTGACAATCTTCTTAAAATATACATTAACACAATCATAACCTAAATGATACATGATCTTGAGTGGCATATATGGACTCAATTAAGATGTATTGGGATGGTTAATAATGAACCAGGTAAAAGGAGGGAGTCTACGTGCATCGGTAACATTTCCTGAAGATCGTCATCTCATTGAACTATGGTCACCCAATTCGCAGGTGGCTGCCAAAACAGGCGCTATGCGGTCCCATCTTTTCGCCATGGGAATGCAAAATTTTGTAAACTATTAAAAGGATATCACCTTCCGTGACATCCTCTTTGATTCAAGCTATCGGGGAGGATGTCTTTTCACAGTGGATTCAGTGAGAATTCGCATAAACAATTGCCTCTTTCTCCACTTCTCAACAACAGGAATTGTTGCACAACAGGGCCATGAAGTCTACATATCAAGCAGCTTCTTAGGACAACATCCATCAGTTGGTGGAGACAAAGCTGAGAAAGATTATTCAGGCACTGCCATTGAGCTTGCTAGTAACGATAATGCAATCACTAATGTTACAATTTTCTTGGTTGCCATTGGAGTATTGTTAAGCGGTCAGGCCAACATTCTCACAGGAGTACATTGCTACAACAAAGGAGCAGGATTTGGTGGCATAGGAGTCCTCGTAAAAGAAGCTGGTGCATCCGTAACTAGAATAGACAATTCTTATTTGGATTACACACCTATAGTCATTGAAGATCCGGTTCAAGTTTATGTCACGAATGGATTTTTCTTAGGAGATGCAAATGTGATATTAAAATCAGTCAATGGTCAGATTTCGGGGTTAACTGCTATAAATAGTATGTTTAATGGCAATGCAAATAACAAGGTTCCAATCATGAAATTGGATGGATGGTTTACTAACATTGATCAAGTAGTGATCCATTGGAACAAGGTGAATGGAATGAGCTTGAAATCCACAGCGGGAAAATTAACGGTGGCCAGAAATAGGATAAAATGGGTGGCTGATTTTTAATCACTTCTGGTGTTTCCTAATCAGATTAGTCATTTTCAATACTCATTCTGCATGAAAGGTGTACCCGTATCAGGGTTTGTAACACATGCAGTGACAAATGTATCTAATAATGTAGTGGTTGTGGAAAGTGACAAACCAGTGAATGGGGTGATATCTGTGGCTGTTGATCAGTATAACGTGGTTGGAGAGAGTATCGTTTGTAATTCCTAAAGTGAAAAATTAAGGATATATTTAATACATTTTTGTTTCCAATTTAGGGAATTTCATTCTTTGTAGTTAAATATTGGATACAATTACATGTTGTAAACTTTCACCTCGCCTTAGGCTTAATTTTATGATGAGTAATTATTTGCTACATATAGCAAGTGGCCGATTATAACAATTTAAGATGTTTTAATTTTCTTATATAAAGGTCCAGTTAATTTTTGTATATTTAAAAATCATTTACAATCAGCTTTTTATCAATACCATTGAAAATACTTTCTATCTGTTGGTGTCAAAATCTACTACATATGCATGTGCCATGCATATGATGAGTTTTGATCAACTTGTGATAAAACAAGAATGTTATTTTTATTCCTATTTTAATGTTTCTAGAATTATATTTTAGGAAGTATTTGATTTGTAATAAATATCTCTTTAGATTAGGATATAATATCTTGTATCCTAATTAGAATAGGAGAATATTTATTTGTCCTAATTCCTTTTGGAGTTTGTTTATAACACTTCCTATTTTATTTCTCCTGATCCTAATATGAATTTGATTAGATTTTTAACAGGATTTCCTAGGAGATTTCGGTCAGACTTCTCACTATATATATACAAAGCTATTCAGGCGGCTGATAATGTGATTAAGAGATTAACGTGTTGGCTGTTTTGGTTGTGAGAGAGTCTTGAGTTTGGCATTCCATGAATTCATAGAAGAAAGCTTCAACGCAAAAGGAATGTCTTCTTTGATTTGATTCTTTGAGTCTTTTGATTCATGTATGAGTGTTAGAAATCGTACATGAGTTGTTGATTGAGTCTTTGTGAGTTAGTAGACACTAGGGATAACTTGCGGGTTAAGTGTTTATGTAATTCTGTGTCAGACGTCATTGTTATGTATAACTTAATAGTATGTTGTTAAGTTATCTGCGACAGAGAGTGGGCAGTGTCATTAGAGTTTAAGATCTTGACAGGATTTTGTTTATCAAAGATTAGGTCAGTGTGTGAGAATGAGTCAGCACTGTAAAAGGTCCTAAAGATTGTACAAACAAGAACTTAGTGAATTGCAGCTCTATAGCTATCCGTGGACGTAGGTTTTATAATCGAACCACGTAAAATCCTCCTGTGCTGATTTATTTTACAGTTTACGCTTATATTTCTTATAACTGCATACCTCCAGAACTATCAATTGGTATCAGAGCAGGTTCACTGATATACAAGTGAAGGAAATGATCATACTGATCTGGAAGGATGGAGTTTTTTTGCACCGGAGGATCTGGAACACAACCACCCATTCTTGATGATGGTAATTATTCATATTAGAAGGTAAGAATGATGATGTATATCAAATCTCTTGATGACAGGGCATGAACTAGTGTGCTTAAAGGATGGACACCGCCAACAAAGTTGAATGCTTTTGGTGATTCCGATCCGAAACCTGAGGATGAATGGACTGATGAAGAATACCGACGTTCCAGTTGGAATTCAAAGGCTCTTAACGCAATCTTTGCTGCAGTGGACTTAAACAACTTCAGATAGATTTCAAGGTGCAAAGTGGCCAAAGAAGCATGGAACATACTTGAGGTAAAACATGATGGTACTGCATCTGTTAAAAGATCTAAATTGATGAGATTAAATTCTCAATTTGAAAATCTGATGATGCATGAGGATGAGTCAATTTTTGAATTTTACTCTAAGATATGTCACATTACAAATTCGGCATACATGCTTGACAAAACTTTCACTGATACAGAAATTGTTAGCAAGATAATTAGGTCTGTTTCAGATAAATTTCAACCCAAAATTTCAGCCATTGAGGAAGTTAAGAACATTGATGAGATGAGGGTTGATGAACTGATTGGCATCCTCCAAAACTTTGAAATTAATCAAACTACTAGGAAGCAAAAAGGTAAAAGCATTGCATTTAATGTGAAAACTGAAAATTCTGATGATGAAAGTAGTGATAAGCTTGATGAAACTGATTCTAAATAGATTGCTTTTCAAACAAGAAATTATGTCAAGTTTATGAAAAGAAATTTCAGGAAAAAGAATCAAGGAAAGCCATCAAACTCAAGCGAAGAAACATTCAGAAAGTTCAGCAAGGTGAATGACAAGAGGAAGCCAAAACAACCTGAAAAGAAAGGGCAAATTCAGTGTTATGAATGTTTTGGTTATGGGCATATTCAATCTGAATATGCAAATCTCAAGAAGAAGAATAAAGGGCTGACAGCAATCTGGAGTGATGAATAAGAATCTGAGTTAGAAGATCAAGACTGCATGAGCAACTTTGTTGCATTTACTGCATCTGCAGCTGACAAAGGAAAGGCTGTTATGTCGACATAATAGAAAATTACATAACCAGTATTGATAATTCAGATGAAGAAGAAGGACCAGAATACTATGAAGAGTTGTAAGAGACATACAACGCACTCTATGGTGAATGGCTAAATCAGAAGGAAGAAATTAAAGCCTTAAAGAAGAAGATTGAGGAGTTGGAATGTGAAAAATCCTTTGCTGAAAATCAGATCACAGAACTAAAAAATGTTTTGACAGACAAAAAAGCACATATTGAGAAAATCACAACAGAACTGGTTGAAAGCAAGAGGTGTGTTAATTAATTCAAAATTGGAGCAGCCAAACTTGATCACGTCTTGAACCTTGAAAGAGACAACTCCAACAAACATGGATTGGGGTATACAGAAGGTAATATTGCATCTACATCAAAAACAGTCTTTGTAAAAGCTTCAACAACGGGTAAAAATTCTGAACTTAATTCTTTAAAGTAAAGTCCTAGTTCAAAGAGTGATGAAACATTTGTTTCACCTCTAAGTTTGTTCAAGTCCAGTCCTGAAAAGGTAAGGAAATTCATTCCTACTTGTTATTTTTGTGGTAAAAAGGGACATATTAGGCCTAGATGCTTTAAATTGTTGAATCTTTTGCATAAAAGATCAAAACAGTTTAAACTGTTACCTAAATCACGACTGCAGTGGGTTAGGAAAGACAAAACAGTATGCCATGTTACTTTTACTGCACTTAATCATGCTTTTAATGATTTGTGGTATTTTGACAGTGGTTGTTCCAGGCACATGACTGGAAATAAACTGTTTTTAACATATTTTAAAGCATGCAGGGATGATAATGTCACCTTTGGAGATGGAGCAAAAAGTAAGATCATTGGTAAATGAACTTTGAATGTCAAAGGCCTACCCAATTTTGAAAATGTCTTTGCCGGTTGAAGGTTTGAAAGCTAATCTTATTTGTATTAGTCAGATTTGTGATGACAAGTATATTGTTAATTTCACACAAAACAAATGTATGGTCTTAGATAATTTTGGTAAATGCATTCTAGAAGGTAATAGATCTTTGGATAATTGTTATTTGGTAGAATTTGTATGTCATGCTAAGATTTCAGATTTAGAATTATGGCATCAAAAATTAGGACACCTAAATTGCAAAGACTTGGTTAAATTAACTAAGTTAGGTGCTGTAAAAGTTCCTAAACTTGATGACAAAATTAATGAAATTTGTGGACCATGTCAAATGGGAAAACAAATCAGAAGTTCACAAAAATCAAATCCACATCTTAGCACATCTAAGATACTTGATTTGCTTCACATGGATCTTATGAGTCCTATACAAATTGAAAGTATTACAGGTAAGAGATACATATTTGTTTGTGTGGATGACTTTTCTAGATATACTTAGGTTGATTTCATTAAAGAAAAATCTGACACTTTTGAAACTTTTAGGAATCTTTGTGTTAAGCTTGAAAATGAGCAAAATAGGAACATTGGAAGGATTGTGAGAATAAGAAGTGATCATGGCAAGGAGTTTGAAAACGTTAGCTATGCAGACTTTTGCAAATACCATGGAATTGATCATGAATTTTCAGCTCCCAAAACCCCTAAACATAATGGCATTGTGGAGAGGAAGAATAGAACTCTTCAAGAGATGGCAAGAGTGATACTCAATAGCAAGAAGTTGACAAAATGGCTTTGGGCTGAAGTAATAAGCACTACTTGTTATATTTCAAATAGAGTTTTTCTTGGTCCTGGCACTAATCAAACACCTTATGAAATTTTGAAAGCAAGAAAACCTAATTTGAAATATTTTCATGTCTTTGGTTGTAGGTGTTACATCTTAAACGATAGAGAACTGTTAGAAAAATTAGATCCAAGGAGTGTGTAACACCCCAAAATCGGAACACATACATTGCTAAAATAATAGGAAATCACTAATAATAAATGTCCAAACAATACTTCAATAATCCCTCTTATTAGAAAAAAATGAATCGAACAATACATTTAACGTCTCTCTAATCAAAACAAAGTCTTACAATCTAAAGTTCCAAACACAATTAAAATAATAAAAAAAACTGAACTTAAGTCTCGACATCAACCAGTAAGTCCAACCACTAACTTTCGAGACTACTCTGCAAAAATGTTAGAGACGAGGGGTGAGCCGTCAACTCGGTAGGTAAAATCATACACAACCATTAGTATCTTAAAACAATTATAAAAACGTCATATCTTAATAAAACGGAGTTATAAGCATTTGTAACATTTACGATCAAAGAAGTCATTCACAATCATTAGAGATCAAAAAGACATTCATCGACTCAGTCATATAATGTCACCCGTAATCCCGGTGACCCGGCCCAAAAGTATGTCACCTGTATCCCCGGTGACCCGGTCCAAAAATATGTCACCTGTAATCCCGGTGACCCGGCCCAAAAGTATGTCACCTGTAACCCCGGTGACCCAGTCCAAAAGTATGTCACCTGTATCCCCGGTGACCCGGTCCAAAAGTATGTCACCTGTATCCCCGGTGACCCGGTCCAAAAGTATGTCACCTATATCCCCGGTGACCCGGTCCAAAAATCGTGTGCACACTAATACCACAGCTGGGTTCAGAATTCATATCGATACTATGGACAACGAGTCAAAACATTCAAAAACCAATGCAAATAACACAATTCTCAAAGTACATAAACTAATAACATTTCGTAGATAATAATAGATTCGTCAAAAGTTCCTTTCACTATAACGGTTTTAACATGAATACAGTTTCTGAGAATCAATTTAAAAACTTTGCTAATACTCTATTTCCACAATTTTCATTCTAAAACAGAAAATAATCCATATGATATCACACAAAAATATTTTCTAACAAATCATAATATTTATTAAGAACATTTTACACTTTAACCATAGTACATGTATGAAGTTACTTACCTTGGTCGATCCGAAAAGACAAATATCCTAGCTCCTACTCGTCCAACGATTGTCCTAAGACATAACCAAAAAACATCTTTATAAATTCATGATCTCAAAGCCTCAAATATTCTACAAAATTCCTTTAAAATTCCTAGACAAACCGTTCTGCCTAAGTCTGATACCCAGAACAGAGCTCATTCCAGAAATTTTAGAAAATTGTATCCTAATCCGATTAACCTAGAATTTTGCAGAGGCGAACTAGACATATGAAATATTCAACTGAAAAGTTTTCAAAGCAAATTACATTCAGAAACTATTTTTAAATGATTTTCGTTTTCTACCAGTCAATTCTGTCCAGAATTTTTAGATTAAAGCGTTTCAAAATCAAAATTTCATAAAAATTATTATACACGTTTAAAAATCGTGAAAATTTACAGAAACGTATATATTATCTTGAAGAAGTAGCATATAAAATTTGAGGAATTTCTGATTCTTCTAGCATATGTAAAAAAAATTTCAAAATTCGAAACATCCAGAAATTGCAGTATTTTCCAGATTTTCAACAGAGAGTTCAAAAATTCGTAATAAATTTAAATCTTAATATTTTTTTGTGAAATAAAATTTTGTACATTCATATACATGTCTATAATAACATATAAAAAAACCAGGCTGAAAATCGAATTGTAAGTATCAAAAAAAATTCGAAAATCCTAAGCTGTTCATAAATTCTCTGCAGAAACCCTATCACAAATCTAGACAACAAAAATAATTCTAATAAAGATTATTAAATCAAACTAAAAGAAATATAATCTTACCTTGAAATCTCTGAGTTCCAAAGCCTCCCCTAAAATTTTTACGTTAGAAACTCTATTTGCAATATTATAATATTGCTTATATACTAGATAGGGTTAAGGTATCCTAAAGGAATAAAACTTCTAATTTAAATATAAATAATACTCTTTTCTTTTTCTTTTTTTTTAACTTATTATAGTCATAATTATTATCCTAGACTAATTCCATGATGACTCATATAGCCCTAGGAAAATTAGGGTTGTTACATTCTCTCCCCCTTAACAAAATTTCGTCCTCGAAATTTGATGCATACCTCAACTTCCTTAGTCTTGAGTCCTTGGCTTCTTTGCTTGACTATTGTTTGCCTGATTACTAGTGTTAAAGTCTCTCCTCGTTGGGCAATCCTTAATCCTGTGTCCTATCTGACCGCAACCAAAGCAAGCTCCAGTGTTCCAATAGCAATTCCCATGGTGTGTATTGCCGCAACGATCACAAGGGGTTGTATTGTTTTGAGAAGATCCATTCCCATCCTTTCTTTGGGAAGGATAATTATTAGTATCCCCCTGGCCTAACCAGATATTACCATCACCCTTGGAATTTTGTCGGTTCTGATCGTCTATCTCATTCTGAGGTTCCACCAAATACCTCTCAGCAATCATAGCTCGGTCTACCATCTCTGCATATGTGTCCAATTTCAAGATTGCCAGTTGAGACTGAAGGACTGGACGTAGGCCCTCAAAGAACAATCTTGCTTTAGCCGCATCACTTGGTATGGTCACAAATCGAGATAAAGAGTTGAATTTTTCCTCATATTCAGCCACTGATCTATTTCCTTGAGTCAAACGATTGAATTCTGCCTCCATCCTATGGCGAACTCGATCAGGAAAATATTTCTCGTTAAAGGAGTCTACAAACATCTTCCAAGTAATTTATGCACCTTCTCCCATACGATTAATCATCAATCGTGAAGTGGCTTCCCACCAATGGTTAGCCTCACCCTCCAAGACAAAAGATGCAAACGTAACCCTCAAATTGCTCGTACAACCTAAAGCCGTGAAAATCTTCTCTATTTGCTTTAGCCAAGCCTCAGCAACCAAAGGATCTATAGTACCCCGAAAAGTAGGTGGACCTAGTTTCCTGAATTGCTCCAACGTTACCACAACTTCACCCACTGCAGCATTGTTTCCTTCTCTATTACCACCATGCCCAGTATTATGATTTGCCATTTGCTCCATAAGCCTATTCTGCTGCTCCATGAATCTAGTAAATGCGCGCATCCATGGAGGATTATCCTGAGCCATTTCTTGAATAGTAGGGTTATCATTAGCCTGATTATTGCCACCTCTAGTTCGATTATTGTTACCCCTTGAGCTAGAAGCCTCAGTAGTCTGTCTACGTGGTGGCATCTTAAACTAGCATAACATAAAAATTTTAATAAGAAATCACATGAATGTTCTATGTTTCTAAGATCAAAAGAAAACTTATCAACTTCGATCTAAGTCACTACTTTCTATTGACATTTTATAGTCTACAGAATCATATACCTATGCTCTGATACCATAACTGTAACACCCCAAAATCGGAACACATATATTGCTAAAATAATAGGAAATCACTAATAATAAATGTCCAAACAATACTTCAATAATCCCTCTTATTAGAAAAAAATGAATCGAACAATACATTTAACGTCTCTCTAATCAAAACAAAGTCTTATAATCTAAAGTTCCAAACACAATTGAAATAATAAAAAAAAACTGAACTTAAGTCTCGACATCAACCAGCAAGTCCAACCACTAACTTTCGAGACTACTCTGCAAAAATGTTAGAGACGAGGGGTGAGCCGTCAACTCGGTAAGTAAAATCATACATAACCATTAGTATCTTAAAACAATTATAAAAACGTCATATCTTAATAAAAACATAGTCATAAGCATTTGAAACATTTACGATCAAAGAAACCATTCACAATCATTCAAGGTCAAAAAACATT
>SNVD02001869.1:0-15576 GCA_013180625.2 Boswellia sacra | reverse complement strand
TCCCATCCAGCATTGTAAGTGCTAGAGAAAGGATCATACCATTGCCTCGTTTGTCCTGGAAATCCACCCATGGCATTGGCTTGTTCCATATATTCTTCTTGTAAAGTTGGATACATGTCGATTGTATGCTCCATCGTAGAATATATCCCACATTCATAAGATTTTTGCATATCTCCTACAGCCATGTTTTCCACAAGAGAGGTTAGCTCAGAAAGTTGTTGTTCAATGTTCGGAGTGCTTACCTCATTTACTCTCCATGGTAGTTGTGGCTCAAATCTGCCACTGAATTGATGGAAGCTTACTGCCATGTCGTCTAAACACTAACAATCAAAAAAAGAAAAACAAACAAAAATATGAATCAACAATGAAAACAAAATAACAAATCGATTAGAAAATCAATCCCCGGCAACGGCGCCAAAAACTTGATGGGTTCAAAACTAGCAAGTATACTAGTCGCACAAGTAATAAAGTGATAAGTAGATATCGTTCCCACGAGGATTGATTCTAATTGAATTTGTTATTTTTCAGCAACAATAAACTAAACAGGGGGGTTTTGTTGATGATTAACTAAATGAAATAAGAATGCAAATTAAGAATAACAAAACAGAAGTTAATTTGAATGAAAGATCAATGAGAGAAATCTGGCTAAGGGATCCTTCTCTACCACAAGATATGGATTTGCGAATTAATTGTAGAATTGTCATCCAATTACACCATTGAAATTATCAACCGTAGATAACAACAAGCTCTGTTATCCCAATCTTTCCTTACTTTGTTGTTAAATAAAACAGGCTCTTTATTTAATCTCTATCCATCAAACAACCTAGAACAAGCTCTCTAAATTTAATTCAATGGATGCATTACGAAAAGAAAGACAGGTTGATCTAAGCAATAAACACACAAGCTCGGATTATTTAACTTAGGTTATATTCTCCAATTGCAATCTCTGATCACAATTTTGCTACTAATGATGAGAAATTCAAGACAATTACGGATCAAGATTTCTAGTCTAGCAATAGACAATATCCAGATTATATTCAGTTGGCCACCCAAATACAATCCAGCAAGCATTCATAAGCATTAGACATGGGAAAATACAAGCAACTTCAATTAGAGAATTGGATAACAACTTCTTGCACAATCAACTTACAAAAACCATGTCAGGGGCTTTGAAATCACCCTCAACCAATTCAGATTCAGTTACACATGTTTAAGAACGTGGTAAATACAATACACAATGGAGACATTCCAGAAAATGAAAGGGAAGGGAAAAACTTAGCAAATTTGATGTAATTCTCTTTGGATTGTAGTTCTTCCTCTTTCCAAGCTTCCTTTCTCCTTCAAGAACCCCAGGAGATGAAAGAATTCCAGAGCTGCAGCCTCCTCCACGTTCTCCCCTCTTCAAGTTATGAAATAAAACCCTAAAATCTGTTTAAATACTCTACTACAGTAACGTGCTACAGTGTCCCGTATTATACATGCTACAGTGATGTGTGGAATTACATTTCTACACTTCTCACACTTTTTTGATTACAACTTTTGGTACACTGAATGGATTCATAAACCGTAAATTTCTCCAAAAAGTAGACTTCGAGAGCTTTCAACGGTATATGATATGTCATCGGGTTCATTGTATATCAATACAATTAAATCCGAGAAGATGGTGGACTAGCAGAGGTGAAAATGAAGGGTTTTACTCCATTTTTGTGCAAGTTGCTCCAAAACTCCTACAAACATCAAAACCACACAAAACATAAAAATACCAAGGAATATAGCAAAGAAACATGGACGAATTGATATAAAAGTGATATATAAATAGACACCTATCAATAAGGCATGACATTAATTGATGCTCCTAAATCTAACATAGCTCTTTCAAAATTGGTATTGCCAATGGTGCATGGAATGGTGAACGTACCTGGATCTTTGCATTTCGGAGGAATTTTTCTTTGCAATACAGCTGAAACATTTTCCCCCACACTTACCTTCTCATTTCCTTTCAACTTCCTCCTGTTGGTGCATAACTCTTTGAGAAATTTTGCATAACGAGGCACTTGCTTGATAGCATCCAGAAGTGGTATGTTTACCTCAATCTTGCGAAAAGTTTCCAGGATTTCTTGTTCTTGTTCCTCCTTCTTTGATTTTGCAAATCTGCTAGGAAAAGGTGGAGGAGTAACATATGAAAGAATTTGAGTTTTAAGATCTACCTTAGAAGATGGTGTTTTGTTCATGGTGGAAGTGGTGTCATCCCCTTCATTAGTTTGTGACCTTTTTTGTGGAACTTGTAATTGCTTTCCACTTCTCAAAGTGATTGCACTAGCATTCTCTCTTGGATTGATCACTGTCTGAGAAGGTAATTTTTCCTGGCTTTGATCCAAATTTGCTCTGTTAGTGGCCATTGTCCCATTTGATTCCAGGTTTTGGATACTGCCCTAGTTCTTGATGAAATTGCATTGTGTTCGTGGCACTGTGCCTTTTAACAATATCCTGAGAGACCTACCTGAATTTTTGTGGTAGCTGGTTGTGGTTGTGCTTGAAATGGTTGCTGCAACCTTGGTTGATTGAAACCTGGTGGTCGATTTGGTATGGCATTTGGGGCAATTGGTTGATGATTCCCATATCTTAAATTAGGGTGATCTCTCCATCCAGCATTGTAAGTATTGGAGAAAGGGTCATACCTTTGCCTTGGTTGTCCTGGAAATCCACCCATGGCATTGGCTTTTTCTGTATCTCCTTCTTGCAAAGTTGGACACATGTCGGTTGGATGGTCAATGGCAGAACATACTCCACATGCATAAGATTGCTGTATATGTCCTACAGCCATTTTTTTTACAAGAGTGGTAAGTTCAGAAAGTTGATGTTCAATGTTTGAAGTACTTACCTCATTTACACTTTTTGGTAGGTGTGGCTCAAATTGACTGCTGAATTGTTGGGAGTTCGCTGCCATGTCACTAATCAAACGTCTTGCCACGTTCGGTGTTTTATTAACTAGTGCTCCACCACTAGCAGCATCAATGATACTACTTTCCATGGGTAGGAGACCCTCATAGAAATATTGAATTAGGAGTCTATCACTAATTTGGTGGTTTGGACAGCTAGCACATAACCTCTTAAATCTCTCCCAATATTCATGAAGTGATTCTCCATTGTGTTGTCGAATGCCACTAATATCTTTCTAATATTTGTAACTTTCGAGGCTGGAAAGTATTTCTCCAAAAAGAGTTTACTAATCTCATTCCAAGTGGTAATGGTACCTGGTGGTAGGTAGTATAACCAATCTTTTTTTTTTTTTTTGCCGAATCTGCGTATGAAATGGAAAAGCTCTCAATTTAATTTGCTCCTTCAGAACGCACGTTGGCTTCATACTTGAGCATACCACATGAAATTCTTTGAGGTGTTTGTTCGGATCCTCTCCTGCAAAGCCATGAAATGTAGGCAAGAGATGAATCAGTCCAGATTTAAGTTCAAAATCTATCTCGAAATTGGTGCTTATGCATAGCGGTTGTTGATCAATAATTGGAGCCGCTAACTCCTTAAGAGTCTGATCGTTTTCCATCACCATTGCTTCCGATTCATATTTGATTGAACTGCAAGAAGATGGGAGGGAAGTGTGTCGTGCAAGGTCAAATTCTGGAGGTGGAGTTGAAATTGACCGATTTAGCCTTAAATTCGAGGATTGGAGAAACTCCTTAATTCTCTTAAGTCGTTGATCTGCTTCTCCCTCGGACATTAAAGCCTAAACACAAACAATCAGGAAATAACAATCAAGAATCAGTAGTAAAAACAGAATAACAAATTGATTAGAAAATCAATCCCGGCAACGGCGCCAAAAACTTGATGCGTTCGAAACTAGCAAGTATACTAGTCGCACAAGTAATAAAGTGATAAGTAGATATCGTTCCCACGAGGATTGATTCTAATTGAATTCGTTATTTTCCAGCAACGATAAACTAAACAGGGGGGGTTTGGTTGAATGATTAACTAAATGAAATAAGAATGCAAATTAAGAATAACAAAACAGAAGTTAATTTGAATGAAAGATCAATGAGAGAAATCTGGTTAAAGGATCCTTCTCTACCACAAGATATGGATTTGCAAATTAATTGTAGAATTGTCATCCAATTACACCATTGAAATTATCAACCGTAGATAACAACAAGCTCTGTTATCCCAATCTTTCTTTACTTTGTTGTTAAACAAAACAGGCTCTTTATTTAATCTCTATCCATTAAACAACCTAGAACAAGCTCTCTAAATTTAATTCAATGGATGCATTATTAAAAGAAAGAAAGGTTGATCTAAGCAATAAACACACAAGCTCGGATTATTTAACTTAGGTTGTATTCTCCAATTGCAATCTCTGATCACGATTTTGCTACTAAGGATTAGAAATTCAAGACAATTACGGATCAAGATTTCTAGTCTAGCAATAGACAATATCCAGATTATATTCAGTTGGCCACCCAAATACAATCCAGCAAGCAATCATAAGCATTAGACATGGGAAAATACAAGCAACTTCAATTAGAGAATTGGATAACAATTTCTTACACAATCAACTTCACAAAAACCATATCAAGGGCTTTGAAATCACCCTCAACCAATTCAGATTCAGTTACACATGTTTAAGAACGTGGTAAATACAATACAACATGGAGACATTCCAGAAAATGAAAGGGAAGGGAAAAACTTAGCAAATTTGATGTAATTCTCTTTGGATTTGTAGTTCTTCCTCTTTCCAAGCTTCCTTTCTCCTTCAAGAACTCCAAGAGATGAAAGAATTCCAGAGCTGCAGCCTCCACCACGTTCTCCCCTCTTCAAGTTATGAAAATAAAACCCTAAATGTGTTTAAATACTCTGCTACAGTGACTTGCTACAGTGCCCCGTATTATACATGCTACAGTGACTTGTGGAATTATATTTCTATACATCTCACACTGTTTTGATTACAACTTTTGGTACACTGAATGGATTTATAAACCGTAAATTTCTCCAGAAAATAGACTTCGAGAGCTTTCCAACGGTATATAACATGTCATCGGGTTCATTGTATATCAATACAATTAAATCCGAGAAGATCACTGACTAGCAGAGGTGAAAATGAAGGGTTTTACTCCATTTTTGTGCAAGTTGCTCCAAAACTCCTACAAACATCAAAACCACACAAAAACATAAAAATACCAAGGAATATAGCAAAGAAACATGGACGAATTGATATAAAAGTAATACATAAATAGACACCTATCAAACATAACGGCACACGGGCTATTTAGCATAATAAATGACACATGTATCACTTTGGTTACCATAAAAACATCTCATATAGAATAAAGACACATGGAGAAGGTGTTTCTATGGCTTAGTTTGGTTTTGAACTCACTAATTGTGCTAAAACATACAAAAACGTATTAAATTGCATAGCGGCACACGGGATATTTAGCGTAACAAATGACATGTGCACTGCTCTGGTTATCATAAAAAAACCTGATTACCGTGCAGATTCATTTAGAAGGTGTTTTTATGGCTTGGTTTTGTTTTAAACTTGCTAAATGCACTCAAACGCATAAAAATGAGTTAAATCGCTTAACAACGCACAGGCTGCATAGTGCGACAAATGACATGTGCACCACACCGGTAACAATAAGAACACCTTGATTGCCATATTGACACACGTGAAAGGTGTTTTTAAGGCTTAGTTTGGTTTTAAACTCGCTAAATGTGCTAAAACGCAAAAAGAACTTGTTAAATCCAATAGCGGCCCATGGGCTGTTTAGTACAGCAAACGACATGTGCTGATTGTCATAAAAATACCTTGATCACAATAGAAACCCATGTGTAAGGTGTTTTTATTGCTTAGTTTGGTTTTAAACATTTAGCGTGCGCTAAAATGGAACGTGTCAAATCGCTTAATGGCGTGTGGGCTGTTTAGCACAGCAAATGACATGTGCACTGCTTCAGTTATAATTAAAACACCTCAGATACAATAGAGACGCACGTAGAAGGCGCTTCTATCGATTAATTTGGTTTTAAACTCGCTAAATGCAACTAAAACTCATAAAAATGCATTAAATCGTATAACGGTGTGCGGACTCTTTAGCAAAACAAATGACACTTGCACAGCTCTTGTTATCTTGAAAACAGCTCGATTACCATAGAGACATGCATAGAAAACGTTTTTATGGCTTAGTTTGGTTTTAAACTCGCTAGATGCACAAAATGCATAAAAATGCGTTAAATCGTACAATGACGCACGGGCTATAAGACACAACAAACGACGTATGTACTGCTTCGATTATCATGAAAACACGTCGATCGCCATGGGGATGCACGTTCAAGCTGTTTTTATGACTCAATTTGATTTAAACTTGCTAAATGCGCTAAAACGCATTAAATCGCATGCGGCGCACGGTCTGTTTCGCGCATCAAATGACATGTGCACCACTTCAATTATCATGAAAACACATTGATTACAATAGAGAAGCATGTATAAGGCATTTTTACGGCTTAGTTTGGTTTTAAAAATTCATCGTTCACTGAAATGCATAGAAACGCGTTAAATCACTTAACGAAGCATTGGCTGTGCAACGCACCAAATGACATGTGCACCGCCTCGGTTATGATAAAAACACCTCAAATGCAATGGAGATGCATATAGAAGGTGTTTTCATGGCTTAATTTGGCTTTAAAGTTGCCAAATGCGCTAAAACGCACAAAAATGCATTAAATCGTATAACAGCGCACAGGCTCTTTAGCAAAATAAATGACACTTGCATCACTCTGGTTATCATAAAAAAACCCCGATTATCTTAGAGACGCATGAAAAGGTGTTTTCTTGGCTTCATTTGGTATAAACTCGCTAAATGCACTAAAACGCATTAAATCCCATGGTGGCACACAGGCTGTTTAGCTTAGCAAATGCAATGTGCACCCTCCGGTTACCATAAAAACACCTTGATTATAGTAAAGACGCAAGTGGAGGGTGTTTTTGTGGCTTTGCTTGGTTTTAAACTCACTAAATGGGCTAATATGCAAAAAAACACGTTAAATTACATAACGGCACACGAGCTGTAAAGCTCAACGAATGACATGTGCACCATTCCGGTTACCAAAAAGACACTTCGATTTCTGTGGAGCCGCATGTGGAAGGTGTTTTCGAGGCTTAGTTTGCCTTTAAATTCTATAAATACACTAAAACGCATAAAAAGGCATTAAATCATATGACGGAATACAGACTCTTTGGCACAACAAATGACGCTTGGACTGCTCTTGTTATCATGAAAACACCTCGATTACCATAGAGACACATGCAAAAAACGTTTTTATGCCTTAGTTTGGTTTTAAACTCGCTAAATACACTAAAATGCACAAAAATGTATTAAACCGCGTAACAGCGCTCTGGCTGTTTAGCACAACAAATGACATAAGCACTGCTTTGGCTACCATGACAACGCCTTGATTACCATGGAGATTTATTTAGAAGGTCTTTTTATGGCTTAGTTTGGTTTGAGACATGCTAAATGCACTAAAACACATAAAAATGAGTTAAATCACTCAATGGCGCACAGGCTGCATAGCGATGCAGCACAACAAATGAAACGTGTGCCACACCGGTAATAATAAGAACACCTTCATTACCATAGAGACGCACATAGAAGGCTTAGTTTGGTTTTAAACTCGCTAAAAACGCTAAAATGCATAAAAACGAGATAAATCGCGTTGCTGATTGTATTTGGGTGGCCAACTGAATAGAATCTGGTTGTTGTCTATTGCTAGACTAGAAATCTTGATCCGTAATTGTCTTAAATTGATAAGTGTCTATTTATATATATTTAATTTCATATCAATTCGTCCATGTTTCTTTGCTATATTCCTTGGTATTTTTATGTTTTTGTGTGGTTTTGATGTTTGTAGGAGTTTTGGAGCAACTTGCACAAAAATGGAGTAAAACGCTTCATTTTCACCTCTGCTAGTCAGTGATCTTCTCGGATTTAATTGTATTGATATACAATGAACCCGATGACATATTATATACAGTTGGAAAGCTCTCGAAGTCTATTTCTGGAGAAATTTACGGTTTATAAATCCATTCAGTGTACCAAAAGTTATAATCAAAACAGTGTGAGATGTATAGAAATGTAATTTCACAAATCACTGTAGCATGTATAATACGGGACACTGTAGCAGGTTACTGTAGCAGAGTATTTAAACACATTTTAGGGTTTTATTTTCATAACTTGAAGAGGGGAGAACGTGGTGGAGGCTGCAGCTCTGAATTCTTTCATCTCCTGGAGTTCTTGAAGGAGAAAGGAAGCTTGGAAAGAGGAAGAACTACAATCCAAAGAGAATTACATCAAATTTGCTAAGTTTTTCCCTTCCCTTTCATTTTCTGGAATGTCTCCATGTTGTATTGTATTTACCACGTTCTTAAACATGTGTAACTGAATCTGAATTGGTTGAGGGTGATTTCAAAGCCCCTGATATGGTTTTTGTAAGTTGATTGTGTAAGGAATTGTTATCCAATTCTCTAATTGAAGTTGCTTGTATTCTCCCATATTTAATGCTTATGATTGCTTGCTGATTGTATTTGAGTGGCCAACTGAATATATTCTGGTTGTGATTTATTGCTAGACTAGAAATCTTGATCCGTAATTGTCTTGAATTTCTAATCATTAGTAGCAAAATTGTGATCAGAGATTACAATTGGAGAATATAACATAAGTTAAATAATCCGAGCTTGTGTGTTTATTGCTTATATCAACCTATCTTTCTTATCATAATGCATCCATTGAATTAAACTCAGAGAGCTTGTTCTAGGTTGTTTAATGGATAGAGATTAAATAAAGAGCTTGTTTTATTTAACAACAAAGTAAGGAACGATTGGGGTAATAGAGCTTGTTATTATCTACGGTTGATAACTTCAATGCTGTAATTAGATGACAATTCTACAATTAATTCGCAAATCCATATCCTTGGGTAGAGAAGGATCCCTTAACACAGCTTCCTCCATTGGATTTTTTCATTCAAATTTTTACTTTCTGTTTTGTTTTCTTTACTTGCATCTTATGTCATTAGTAATCTCAACAAAATCCCCTGTTTTGTTATTTATTGTTGCTGAAATAAAAATCCCTTAGAATTCGAATCCTCGTGGGAACGATATCTACTTATCACTTTTTTACTTGTGCGACTAGTATACTTGCTAGTTTCGAACGCATCAAGTTTTTGGCGCCGTTGCCGGGGATTGATTTTCTAATCAATTTGTTATTCTGTTTTACTACTGATTCTTGATTGTTATTTCCTGATTGTTTGTGTTTAGGCTTTTATGTCCGAGGGAGAAGCGGATCAACGACTTAAAAGAATTAAGGAGTTTCTCCAATCCTCGAATTTAGGCTCATCGGTCAATTTCAACTCCAACCTCCAGAATTTGACCTTGCAAACGAGCATACTTCCCTCCCATCTTCTTGGCAGGTCAATCAAATCTGAATCGGAAGTCATTGGCGTTGGAACGATCAGACCTCTTAAGGAGTTAAGCGGCTCCAATTATTGATCAACAACGCTATGCATAAGCACCATTCTGAGGATAGATTTTGAACTTAAATCTGGACTGATTCATCTCTTGCCTACATTTCATGGTTTTGCAGGAGAGGATCCGAACAACCACCTCAAAGAATTTCATGTGGTATGCTCAAGTATGAAGCCAACTGGCGTTTCTGACGAGCAAATTAAATTGAGAGCTTTCCCATTCTCATTAGCAGATTCGGCAAAAGATTGGCTATACTATCTACCCCCAGGTACCATTACCACTTGGAATGAGATGAGTAAACTCTTTTTGGAGAAATACTTTCCAGCCTCGAAAGTTACAAATATTAGAAAAGATATTAGTGGCATTCGACAACACAATGGAGAATCACTTCATGAATATTGGGAGAGATTTAAGAGGTTATGTGCTAGCTGTCCAAACCACCAAATTAGTGATGGACTCCTAATTCAATAGTTCTATGAGGGTCTCCTACCCATGGAAAGGAGTATCATTGATGCTGCTAGTGGTGGAGCACTAGTTAATAAAACACCGAACGTGGCAAGACGTTTGATTAGTGACATGGCAGCGAACTCCCAACAATTCAGCAGTCAATTTGAGCCACAACTATCAAAAGAGTAAATGAGGTAAGTACTTCAAACATTGAACAACAACTTTGTGAACTTACCTCTCTTGTAAAAAAAATGGCTGTAGGACATATGCAGCAATCTTATGCATGTGGAGTATGTTCTGCCATGGACCATCCAACCGACATGTGTCCAACTTTGCAAGAAGGAGATACAGAACAAGCCAATGCCATGGGTGGATTTCCAGGACAACCAAGGCACAGGTATGACCCTTTCTCCAATACTTACAATGCTGGATGGAGAGATCACCCTAATTTTAGATATGGGAATCATCAACCAATTGCCCCAAATGCCATACCAAATCGACCACCAGGTTTCAATCAACCAAGGGGGCAGCAACCATTTCAAGCACAACCACAACCAGCACCACAACCAGCTCCACAAAATTCAGGTATGTCTCTCCAGGATATTGTTAAAGCACTTGCCACTAACACAATGCAATTTCAGCAGGAAACTAGGGCAAGTATCCAAAACCTGGAAAATCAAATGGGACAATTGGCCACTAACATGAGCAAATTTGAGAGTCAAAGCTCAGGAAAATTACCTTCTCAGCCGGTGATCAATCCAAGAGAGAATGCTAGTGCTGTAACTTTGAGAAGTGGGAAACAATTAGATATTCCACCAAAGAAATCACAAATTGATGAAAGGGATGATACCACTCCCACCATGAATAAAACATCATCTTCTAAGGTAAATCCTAAAACCCATATTCCTTCATATGTTACTCCTCCACCTTTTCCTAGCAGATTTGCAAAATCAAGGAAGGAGGAACAAGAACAAGAAATCCTGGAAACTTTTCGCAAGATCGAGGTAAACATACCACTTCTGGATGCTATCAAGCAAGTGCCTCGTTATGCAAAATTTCTCAAAGAGTTATGCACCAACAGGAGGAAGTTGAAAGGAAATGAGAAGGTAAGTGTGGGGGAAAATGTTTCAGCTGTATTGCAAAGAAAAATTCCTCCGAAAATGCAAAGATCCAGGTACGTTCACCATTCCATGCACCATTGGTAATACCAAGTTTGAAAGAGCTATGTTAGATTTAGGAGCATCTATTAATGTCATGCCATATTCTATTTATGCTTCTTTGAATCTTGGACCCCTTGCGGAAACTGGTATTGTAATTCAACTTGCTGATCGTTCTAATGCATATCCCAAGGGAGTTGTGGAAGATGTGCTTGTGCAGGTGAATCAATTGGTTTTTCCAGCAGACTTCTATGTTCTGGAAATGGAGGATGAGACATCTCCCAATCCAACACCGATTCTTTTGGGGAGGCCATTCTTGAAAACTGCCCGAACGAAGATTGATGTTCATGATGGCACTCTCACCATGGAGTTTGATGGCGAGGTGATTCGTTTCAATATTTTTGAGGCAATGAGGTACCCTATGACTTGCATTCTGTTTTTGCAGTTGATGTTATTGATTCTTTGGCACAACAACTTTTTGAGTTAACTCGCAAGGATGCATTGGAAGTAGCCATTAGTGAGCACATTGGGGCAGAAAATTCCAGAGAATCGAGGAATTTGATACAAGTGTCTAAAGAAGTGGAGGAAGCTGTGGCAAGCTTGGATGAGACTATAGCTATCACCACAAACAGGTATGATGTTTCGTACATTGAATTGCCTTTATCTAATGAGAAACTTCTACCTCCGTGATGAAAGCACCTGCCTTGGAGCTTAAGCCTCTTCCAGATCATTTGAAGCATGTATTCCTAGGAGAGAAAGATACTTTGCCAGTCATAATATGCCAAAGGGTCTGCACCATTACAGAAGAGAAACTCATCCGATTGCTCCGATATCACACAACGGCTATTGGGTGGACAGTCGCTGACATCAAAAGTATTAGTCCAGCCGTATGCATGCACCGCATCTTGTTAGAAGAGGGATCCAAGCCCACTAGAGAAGCACAGCGGAGGTTGAATCCTCCCATGATGGAAGTTGTCAAGAAAGAAATCCTGAAATTGTTTGATGTGGGTGTGATTTATCCAATTTCGGACAGCAAGTGGGTGAGTCCAATCCAAGTTGTTCTGAAGAAATCTGGTGTTACGATGGTTAAGAATGACAATAATGAGCTAGTTCCCACTCGTATCCAAACCGGTGCGATGTTGTATTTGATTATCGAACAGCTCAATTCGGCAACTCGCAAGGATCCTTTCCTTCCATTCATTGAGCAAATGCTGGGAGAGATTAGCAGGTCATTGGTGCGTTCAAAACTACAAGTATACTAGTCGCACAAGTAATAAAGTGATAAGTAAGATATCGTTCCCACGAGGATTGATTCTAATTGAATTTGTTATTTCCAGCAACAATAAACTAAACGGGGGGATTTTTGTTGAATGATTTACTAAATGAAATAAGAATGCAAGTAAAGAATAACAAAACAGAAAGTAAATTTGAATGAAAAATCAATGGGAGAAAGCTGGTTAAGGGATCCTTCTCTACCACAGATATGGATTTGCGAAGTAATTCTAGAATTGTCATCTAATTACAGCATTGAAGTTATCAACCGTAGATAATAACAAGCTCTATTACCCCAATCTTTCCTTACTTTGTTGTTAAATAAAACAAGCTCTTTATTTAATCTCTATCCATTAAACAACCTAGAACAAGCTCTCTGAGTTTAATTCAATGGATGCATTATGATAAGAAAGATAGGTTGATCTAAGCAATAAACACACAAGCTCGGCTTATTTAACTTAGGTTATATTCTCCAATTGCAATCTCTGATCACAATTTTGCTACTAATGATTAGAAATTCAAGACAATTACGGATCAAGATTTCTAGTATAGCAATAGACAATATCAGATTATATTCAGTTGGCCACCCAAATACAATCCAGCAAGCAATCATAAGCATTAAACATGGGAAAATACAAGCAACTTCAATTAGAGAATTGGATAACAACTTCTTGCACAATCAACTTACAAAAACCATATCAGGGCTTTGAAATCACCCTCAACCAATTCAGATTCAGTTACACATGTTTAAGAACGTGGTAAATACAATACAACATGGAGACATTCCAGAAAATGAAAGGGAAGGGAAAACCTTAGCAAATTTGATGTAATTCTCTTTGGATTGTAGTTCTTCCTCTTTCCAAGCTTCCTTTCTCCTTCAAGAACTCCAAGAGATGAAAGAATTCCAGAACTGAAGCCTCCACCACGTTCTCCCCTCTTCAAGTTATCAAAATAAAACCCTAAAATGTGTTTAAATACTCTGCTACAGTGAATTGCTACATTGCCCCGTATTATACATGCTACAGTGACTTGTGGAATTATATTTCTATACATCTCACACTGTTTTGATTAGAACTTTTGGTACACTGAATGGATTTATAAACCGTAAATTTCTCCAGAAAATAGACTTTGAGAGCTTTCCAACGGTATATAATATGTCGTCGGTTTCATTGTATATCAATACAATTAAATCCGAGAAGATCACTGACTAGCAGAGGTGAAAATGAAGGGTTTTACTCCATTTTTGTGCAAGTTGCTCCAAAACTCCTACAAACATCAAAAACACATGATAGGTGTCTATTTATGTATTACTTTTATATCAATTCGTCCATGTTTCTTTGCTATATTCCTTAGTATTTTTATGTTTTGTGTGGTTTTGATGTTTGTAGGAGTTTTGGAGCAACTTGCACAAAAATGGAGTAAAACCCTTCATTTTCACCTCTGCTAGTCAACCATATTCTCGGATTTAATTGTGTTGATATACAATGAACCCGATGACATATTATATACCGTTGGAAAGCTCTGGAAGTCTATTTTCTGGAGAAATTTACGGTTTATAAATCCATTCAGTGTACCAAAAGTTGTAATCAAAACAGTGTGAGAAGTATAGAAATGTAATTCCACAAATCGCTATAGCATGTATAATACGGGACACTGTAGCAGGTTACTGTAGCAGAGTATTTAAACACATTTTAGGGTTTTATTTTGATAACTTGAAGGGGGAAAACGTGGGAGGAGGCTACATTTCTGGATTTTTCTCATCCCTTGGAGTTCTTGAAGGAGAAAGAAGATTTTGAAAGAGGAGGAACTACAATTCCAATAAGATTCATCTACAAAGAAGTTTTTCAAAGAATTTGCTAAGTTCTTTCTTTCCTTTTCAATTCTGGAATTTCTCTGTATTGTATTTGTTATTCTGATTGAATATGTGTAACTAAATTTGAATTGGTTGAGGGTGATTTCAAAGCCCTTGATATGGATTTTGTGATTTGATTGTGTAAGAAATTGTTATCCAATTCTCTAATTGAAGTTGCTTGTATTTTCCCATATCTAATGCTTATGATTGCTTACTGAGTGTATTTGGAATGGCCCACTGAATATAATCTGTTGTTGTCTATTGCTAGATTAGAAATCTTGATCCGTAATTGTCATGAATTTCCAATCATTAGTAGCAAATTGTGATCAGAGATTGCAATTGGAAAATACAACCTAGGTTAAATAATCCGAACTTGTGTGATTATTGCTTAGATCAACCTATCTTTCTCAGCGTAATGCTTCTATTGAATTAAACTTAGAGAGCTTGTTCTAGGTTGTTTAATGGATAGAGATTAAATAAAGAGCTTGTTTTATTTAACAACAAAGTAAGGAAAGATTGGGATAACAGAGCTTGTTGTTATCTACGTTTGATAACTTCAATGCTGTAATTGGATTACAATTCTATGTTAATTCACAAATTCATATCTTGTGGCAGAGAATGAACTCTTAACCAAGTGTCTCCCATTGATTTTTCATTCAAATTTACTTTCTGTTTTGTTATTCTTTACTTGCATTCTTATTTCATTTAGTAAATCATTCAACAAATATCCCCCCTGTTTAGTTTATTGTTGCTGGAAATAACAAATTCAATTAGAATCAATCCTCGTGGGAACGATATCTTACTTATCACTTTATTACTTGTGCGACTAGTATACTTGCTAGTTTCGAACGCATCAAGTTTTTTGGCGCCGTTGCCGGGGATTGATTTTCTAATCGATTTGTTATTTTGTTTTCATTATTGATTCATATTTTCTTTGTTTTTTTTTTCTGATTGTTTGTGTTTAGACAACATGGCAGTAAACTTCTATCAATTCGGTAGTGGATTTGAGCCACAAGTACCATGGAGAGTAAATGAGGTAAGCACTCCGAACATTGAACAACAACTTTCTGAGCTAACCTCTCTTGTGGAAAACATGGCTGTAGGAGATATGCAAAAATCTTATGGATGTGGGATATATTCTACGATGGAGCATCCAATCGACATGTATCCAACTTTACAAGAAGAATATATGGAACAAGCCAATGCACTGGGTGGATTTCCAGGACAAACGAGGCAATGGTATGATCCTTTCTCTAGCACTTACAATGCTGGATGGGAAGATCAACATAATTTCAGTTACTGTAATCATCAACCAATCACTCCAAATG
>SNVD02001866.1:0-15595 GCA_013180625.2 Boswellia sacra | reverse complement strand
CGGATCATTTACAGTGTTCATGACATATTCTATGACCTGAATTTCCTGCTCAGTCATGGCTGACGGTACAACGAACGGCCCGGCCCAATAGCCCTGCCTGCCTCTGCTTCCACGAGCTTTCACCCACGGAGTTGGCCTGTGCATGAATCGCTTTTTTAGGAAACTTCCCGATTTGGGTGTAACTTCACTCCTCTCGGCTGACGAAACCTCGATGCACATTCCGTCTATCTTCTATTTTTCCTCCTGCATATCGCACAAGTTGTATTCAAATTATTGCACAAGCAATTTATTATGTCAACAAAATAATAAGACAATTGCATTGGCCGCCGCCTCTCATGCTATTCAGTGCTCCAACATTATTTGAATGCTTAACTGTTGTAATCATATTCGTATCTTACCGTAAAGAAATGTTTCCACTGTACCTATCCCAAAGTCTTATCGCCGTCTCCTGAGGTCACATCTTCTTTCTTGACAATGACAACATTTTCACCACCTCTGTCCACGGTAAGATCTTCAATCTCGCCAACCGTCACAATTTTTTTACCTTTGCCTGAAGTCTTATCTTCATGCAACCCAACCACTGCATTGCATTCATCTCTGTCTACTTCATCATGGAATGCTGATGGCATTTTGCGCATATTTGAACCCGAAGCACTTCCTGGAACTGAGTCATTTAAGTTCCCCTGATGCTGTACTCCTTTAGTATCCTCTTTAATAGCATTTGTATCTGCAATATCACCTGATACACCCTCATTTTGCTCAGCTATCTCAACCGCGGGTTCACCCTATTGGCATTAACATCTATCTCGATTTCATCCGTAATTTTTATTTTCTGCATAGGAAGAACGTCATCCCAATCTGGTAAGGTCGGTTTACTCTACATAGGCTTGGTACTTTCACGGAGTCCACCCACCGTCGACTCGGACTATATGGCAGCATCCGTAATAGCTGGTGTCAAAAACCTCAGTCCCACATCTGCCAAATCATAATCCCGAGGCTCTATCATCTGGGATTTGTGCTGCTGCTCTTGCAACCCTCTGTCAGGACTTCTAGACGGGGGTGGGTTTGTGGCCTCGTCCTGCTTGGCCATCACGATTTTAGTAACCACGACCTACATCTCTTGCAGAGATTTACTTGTAGACTGCACAATGGCTTCCATTTTGATCTATCTTGAAACCAAGTTGTCGATGGTGTTTGCCATTTTCAATACATTCTTTATTAGTATCGCTTCATTAAACAGCCCCTTTCCTCTATCACCATTATCGTCCTCTTTACCGCTATCCCCCGCCCAGGTACCCTGCACTAACAATAAATGATAAGATATCATATGACTCAGTTGTTATTTTGGCAGCATGGATGCTTAGAATAATATGATTTACCTTGTCCCTCTCACGTTTCAGGCGTGCCTGTATGGCCCTGTTGATGTCACTTTCTGACCATTGAATAACTGGGCCTGCTCGATTCCTACCCCTCTTCACCTTCGCCCCCACTTTACGGATGAAGAGTAGCTGCATTGAAAAAAATATAAATTTATTACAGATCCATTCTTTCAATCCTCCAACACCTGGATAGACATTAATTATTCGTATGCAGCAAAGGTAAGTTAAAGTGGAGTTGTACATTCGTTATGTATATCCGACTGACTGCGTTAAGAATTGTTAAACAGAGGTAATCTCAAATTCGTCAATATTAAGTAACCTAAGGTGAATACATGGCTTCATTCACTTACCTCCATGAACAGAGCACATCCGACCCAATGGCTACATTTCTTCTCTGTCAAATCTCTAACACCGTCTACGAACTTGGTGAAGCAAAATGAGGCCCAATTGAATTGTTTTATTTTATGGGTTGGTAACAGCGAGTGTAGATATCCAAGGTTGATTGACAACCCAGAAGTTAGGCACACCAGTGTAGCTAATGTAAAAAGCATGAAAGCCACCTTGAACTCGTCCCCTGCCTCTTGGCTATCAGACAGAATATCCTTAAGCTTATTAATTGTAATGTCGCGTTTCCCATCGCATAATTTTGCACCCAATTCTGCAACATCTAAATTATTATCGCATAGTTTGACGGCCAGTCCTCCATCCATAACTCCCAAAGTATCCGCAAAGACTGCAGCACTTAATAGCAAAGACTCATCGTCTAGTTGTAACACACATGTCCGCGGGTCGAAGTCATCTAGTAATAGCAAACACAATCTACTCCTCAATCCCTCGGGTCTTATATTCAAAAGATTCCCCAACCCAATCTCTTCAATTGCACCCCTCTGCGCTTCATTCAAATTTTGAACCTGTCGATGAAATCACTAGGGGCTACATCGTGTTTGGAATGACTCAAATCCGGATTTGGTGATGTCTGTATTGGCGCTGTTGGACTCAGCTTGTGGCACGTCGACAGGTTGTCGATATTCAACGTACTTGGCCTTGTCGCTACTACTGAGGGACCTCCACTTTTCGCTAATTTTCTTATTCAACTACAGATGCCGCAATGGTGCAGTTAAAAAAGTACAAGTACAACTACATGAGCATAAAAAATAAATGCCACTCTGTCGACAATAGACATTTATTACCTCGCTATCAACCTTAATTGTGCTGTCACTCTGTCGAATTAATGCTATTTGCTCCCGCCTACATATGAAACATGTGAAAAACATGTTACTGGCAACAATTTAAAATTTTTTATATGTGCACTATTGCATTCAAACTGTATGTCATTCTCACAACCCGGACACGTCAACCTACTAAACATTTATACTAAGTGCAGTAGAGTTGGTCCACAATGTGAGTGTTGTTCGTTCAGAAGGCCTTGCCATTACTTAGTGCGCCGTCCTAACATGAATATCACAATAATGGAGTAGGAATGCACTGTGTCGACAAAAGGTTTAGCACAAAATACCTAAAATTCATCCACTTAGACCCTTGCTTCTACCTCAAAGTATATGGTGGTTTGAAATTCTCTTGCTTCTTGATTTTGTCAGAGTCCTGTTTGAATTTTGTCGACCCAATTCGCCTTCGCTTTGCCATCATGTAGGTGCAGATAGATTGAAACCATTCGAAGGATACACCTTCACTTTTGGTGTTTAGGACTTATGCAGTTTGATAACCACTTCCGCCCTCAACAACGGGTGTAACTGGTGTCTATACAAAGTCCTATTCATTGTCGCCTTATGCATTTAATTTCTGGCTTACCTACCCGCCCCCTAGGCAAATCACATGTTGCTCCCACTGTAAGCACCTTTTTTGACCCACATGGTATGAAAAGTTACACCTACACCCCCTGATTGAAACACCTGTTATGAAGGAAATGTAAATAAGATTTTGTACATAATTGTCAAGACCATCATACCCACAATACGGACGTCATATTGCTTGAGTCCCCCTCTCCCCCCCACACACATATATATGCAGTAACAACAAGGAGATTGTCGTACTATGTACAAGAGATAAACTATGCAGCCCATATGACATGGCCGTCGTTGCCAATTCTAGTTTTATATGAGCAGTACGGACTCGGCCCATAGTTTACATCAAATCACCTGTTGTAGGATATTGTAGAGGAACCAGTGGCGCTATAAAATGCAGCCCATATGACCTCCCTTCCAAGCATTTTGTACATCTTTAAACTGTTTCAACTAGGCCCGTAGTGATAACATCAAAGTGGAGTCCGTATTTGGACCTCATGGTTATGAACGTTCGCCAGCCATAATAATTCTAAATTATATGGTTGCAGAAGTGTATATAATATTTGGACAAATAATAAATTCAAAAAGCTTTAACCACTGTTGAGATGAAATCCAACCATGTAGTTCACCTTGTTGGTTCGTAACGCATCCGAAACAATTAAATTTTTTCAGGTAAAATTTGCTAAGCTGACGAAACAGAGTGATTTAGTAATATGCTATTAACCAATAAAACTATATACCATGGTTATTATTTCAGATCTTCCATCATCTTAGTGATTAAGGAAAATAGTCTACGTAACCTAAATGACAGTAAACACAATTGTTCAAAATATCCACTTCATATGAAAGCAGAATAAGCCAATCAACTTGTACTATAAATGTTGGCGAGAACATATAAACCCATCAAATGCAAGCGTAATTGCAACTGAAGAAGATAATATAAATACCATCGTAATCCATTAATCCATTCAATAGGGCCATTTGAATGGATTGCACCAAGGGGTGAACTTATACGTGATTCACTTTAGAGCGCGTCACACGAACATGTACAGTCGTCCATGAACATGTGCAGCGACAAGGTGAATTTTTATATGTGAGTGTTGTAGCTACAGTGTACATGACATGTACCTTATCGGGTCACCCCAACCCTAGGAACCCCGTATTGTCATCATGAAATACCCGACATGCAGACGCCTTAAGGCAGATTTGTTGTTGACATGGATATAAATCTCATGAACTAATATATAGAAATAGATGAGAACAGATATTGACCCTGACAACACTGTGTTCATGCCATGTCACCCACTCCAGGTTACAGGATATGGTGGGGAGGGAAATGGCTGAATAAATATATCGTGGTGGGCCAGCCTAGCGTGCAACATTCATCATGAGTTCACTTACAAAGGCAAATAGGGCCCACAGTAGTGAATATTTATTTCACTCAAGTAAACGAGTAGAAGCTATTTCGGCGAGTATGGATACTACGTATTGCGAAACAATAAGTTTGGATGTGATTAGTTGATAGGGGGACCGATGGAGAATAAAAGAATCCGGACAGGTGTATTCAGAGATATGAGAGGAAACGGGTCACTGTCAAGTCGTAAAGTATATAGCTACCTTACTGACATAGGTATAGAGGTTATTATGATCGCCATGTGGCCATACAGCTCACTCAAATCTACCAGTGGCTCTATTACGATGTAGCCAACAGAACAATAATATTTCTTCGTCAATATAAATCTGTAGTCTCTACATTTTGTCCCCAAGGAAGCCAAGTTTTGTGAGAGAAAAAGAGGGACACTCCATCGTGAAGGGAAGTTGAATTCGCGGTGTCATGATGGTTTTATTAATTGTGTAGTGTGTAAATTTGTATACGGTTTTTATAATGTGGGATTTATCTGAGCTTCACCATTTTTTACCTGCCTAATTCTGTGTTCAGGGGAAATGGTATGTTGTCTTCGAGGGCATTGAACCCAAAATATATGGCAGCTGGGAGGAAGCTAGGAAGCAAGTTGATCGCTACTCTAATGCCAGGCACAAGGCATACAAAAATAAACACGAAGTTGAGCTCGCATATGCTAAGCATCGCCAGTTGAAAACAACCCATGGCCAAGGCAGTGGTTCTTCCATAAATAAAGCAGAGTCATGTACACGTAGTATCCACTGCTATAGTTCAAGTGCAGGTGCGTTTAGATATAGCGGTTAGAGCATGTAAAGTTTATAGAACTATGAGGTAATATGTTATGATGGAGGCAGTCATGGATGATCACAGTTACATGAATATCATGTGCAGGTTTACATAGTGTTGACAGAGGGATGACAGCAAACGTAGTTGCAAGTGATAACAAGGCAGTGGCTTCTTCGGACATTTCTGAAGGTAGAAAACAGACACATCTGATGAGTGATGCACACCTTCCAGAAACAAACGGGTGTTGTGGTGCACTTATAGGAAGAGATATGGTGTTAGAGGAGAGACTGTTGAAGTTTGAAGGAGATGTGAAAGCAGAGTACAATCGACATGAAGCAAATGTTAAACAACTGTATGAAGCTATGTGCGAGAATATAAGGCAACTGTGTTCACCGGATTCAAAGAAATGATTCCTTTGGTGGGACTCTGAAGTGATGAAACTGTAGTGAAGGCGGGGCGGGGTTATGACTAACGTGTAAGTTATTTTGTCCAACCATGCGCGGAAGCCATGGTGAATAAACTGTACAATCATCAGAGGGTTGGATGCAGTAGGAGTATTTTCACAATATTTGAAAATTTTACGATGAGCTGCCATCAACTACAGTAAGAGTCCATAAGAGTTTAGTAAATTCCGTTTTGAACGAGATAATAGTTTGTTGCTTGGAATATAATCGTCCCTACAGTATGAATTTCGGTCGCAATTAAAAGTGAAATACATATGCCTTTGTCCACCTAAACACATAACTACACGTTGTGCAAAAGTGCAGTTAGTGGGACAAATTTCGTAAATCAATTTGGTCAATCAGGCAAAATTATACAACCTTGTAGATCCATAAATTATGATCGTAGCTATACACAAAATTTAGCTAAACAGACGAAAACAGATGGAGAAACTGCGGTGACAAACCAATGTTGAAAATTTTATATTTTTTCTCAAATATAATATTTACAGAATATAATATCACGAATCATTAAGTGCATTTGAATATCAAACATCGGATGGAAATTTATAAATATTAACAAAAGTTGTAAAGTATATTTACAGCCAAATATTTTAATTTAAAAAAAACTGATTGACACTCAAACAATTGGCAACCGTGAAACGTTAAAGTAACCAATTAATTATTTCAAATATCTGCTGGAGAATAAAATATAGGTTAATTTAGTCTATTTTTGCAGTGTATATAATGTTCTATCTGAAATGCATAGTAGATGATTATATTATCTTTCAACAGTTAAATGAAAACGAACACAAAAAAAAATTTATAAAACATGGAAAAAAAGGTCATAACAGAAAAATAATAGAAGCTGAGTTATTTGGTTGATAAAAAAAAATTGCAATATTTTTTTCAGCGTGTAGGGGAATAAAATATATATATATATTATGGTTATTATTACCGGGATAAATTTGTCTTAATAAACAATAATAAGCATCGTTAACAATTTTGGTAACAGCTACGTAATCAAGTAAACGAAGAAACTTTTTTAAGTGGTTTGATCAAAGGTTGGTCTTAATTTATGGTAAATCCATCAAAATCTTTAGTCATTAATCGTATTCCAACGAGCCAAGAAAATAAGTGGTAAATTATCTTACCCGATAGTAAAATTGTTGGTTACACACACAATTGTACCTAGCTAAGTTTGATTGTGGACCTTGTGATAGTGACAAATAACCACACTCGTTATAGTTAAGAGAAGTGAAGAAGTGAGTAACATTTGGGACAGTGTAAGATAAAATGATAAAATTACACTATGCTGAAGAAACATACGAAATTGAGTGACAGTATAATTACGAGCCACATAATCAATTATCAAACTATAATCTTTAAGAAAATAGATTAACGAAATTTATGTCACATAATTATGTCTGTAGAAATTATTTTAGTGTTGATGAAAATCTACTGTATAGGATGAGTAAATATATTAGTACAAAAATAACTAGATTATGGTCAAAGATGCATTTACAAGGTTACTTAAACATCAAATGTGTTATTATAATTTAGTAAAGTACAGCTAATGGGTTTTAAAAGAAAGGATAAATTTTATTTGTCCATTTACTCCACAATGTAAAAGTAGTTGGAAATATAACAATGTTGGCGTCACTTTCAATCGAACCAAAACTAGAACTGACATTTTCAAATTATGAAACGTAAACCAACAAAATGGGAACCATTAATGACGTTCGTGGGCACATAATTGAGATAAAAGTGTTGTTTAACGTTTTTAAATCTCCGTAAATATTTAACAAACACTTCCCGTACCACTAAAATATTATGCATATATTACGAACAATAATAAATTAAATAAATTAAATAAACTAAGCTATTTAACAAACACTTCCCGTACCACTAAAATATTATGCATATATTAAAAACAATAATAAATTAAATAATTGAAAGGGGGGAATTAAAGCAGACACATAAGATTAATTATACTGTAAAGGGAAAAACTACGTTAATTCTGACATAATTATTATAAAGTAAAGAAATTCTATGAAATAACAGTATAGGGATGACAAAATAGCTACAAAGGATGGAAAATATCGGTGGACTGCATTTTGAGAGAATGAAAAGTGAAAGTACATTTGCCAGTGGCAATTGCCAAAAAATAGGTGGCAATATGAAATTTTATCCAAATCCATTTATTAATTAGAACCCTAGTTACGGATAAGTTAACAATTAAACTAGTATGGGCTGTAATCTGATGGAGTCGACACTTAGTCGCGCCGATGACGAGAACTCCATTAAAGGGTTTATTCGTATAATTTATAGTTATAGCATTTGTATTATTATTTCATATGAATATTATGTATAGGGTTAATCATTCAATTTGAGAAACAATTAATACTTTAGAGTTGAAAACGTAAATGGAAGTATAATTTAACCCGAAAGGCAGACTGAGCCATTGGCAGGGCAGAAAAGGATCTACAATAATATTGTAATGATATTGTACATTACCTCGCAAAACAGGATGGAAATTCAACCACTTAGAAAAGAATTAGATAGATATACACTTTCTTTTAAGGTCCGCGTGTTGTTGGTCAAATACTATGCCACCAAAGTTCAAAATGCAATCCAAAGTCATTTGTAAATATTATGTTAATCATTTTAAAATTTCATGGTACGTTATATTTATGATTACAAAAAAAGGCAATCATAATGGGAAAAAATATGCATTCTGAAAATACCTTTTATTGAGATACACTGTAATGGAGTGGAATAAATCAAGAAGAATGACAATAAATTCTTAATGGTTATGACATTAATAAAGTCAATAAGTCATAAAATTCTGGTTTAGTATATTTAATTAATGAAGGATTACAAATAAATAGGTGCGTTGATAATAAAATGAGATGTTCGATAGAAGGAAAAAGATGAGATCGGCCTCGTATAATCAGGCAATTTCCATGCAAGCTGATGCGTTCGAAACTAGCAAGTATACTAGTCGCATAAGTAATAAAGTAGTAAGTAGATATCGTTCCCACGAGAATTGATTCGAATTGAATTTGTTATTCAAAAGCAACAACAGAATAAATGGGGGGTTTTGTTGATGGATTAACTAAATGAAATATTAATGTAAATGCACAATAACACAACACAAAGTAAAATGGAGTGAAAAATCAATGAGAGACACTTGGTTAAGGTTCTTTCTCTGCCACAAGATATGAATTTGTGAATTAACATAGAATTGTAATCCAATTACAGCATTGAAGTTATCAACCGTAGATAACAACAAGCTCTGTTATCCCAATCTTTCCTTACTTTGTTGTTAAATAAAACAAGCTCTTTATTTAATCTCTATCCATTAAACAACCTAGAACAAGCTCTCTAAGTTTAATTCAATAGAAGCATTACGATGAGAAAGATAGGTTGATCTAAGCAATAATCACACAAGTTCGGATTATTTAACCTAGGTTGTATTTTCCAATTGCAATCTCTGATCACAATTTTGCTACTAATGATTGGAAATTCATGACAATTACGGATCAAGATTTCTAATCTAGCAATAGACAACAACAGATTATATTCAGTTGGCCATTCCAAATACAATCAGTAAGCAATCATAAGCATTAGATATGGGAAAATACAAGCAACTTCAATTAGAGAATTGGATAACAATTTCTTACACAATCAACTCACAAAATCCATATCAAGGGCTTTGAAATCACCCTCAACCAATTCAGATTTAGTTACACATATTCAATCAGAATAACAAATACAATACAGAGAAATTCCAGAATTGAAAAGGAAAGAAAGAACTTAGCAAATTCTTTGAAAATCTTCTTTGTAGATGAATCTTCTTGGAATTGTAGTTCCTCCTCTATCAAAATCTTCTTTCTCCTTCAAGAACTCCAAGGGATGAGAGAAATCCAGAAATGCAGCCTCCTCCCACGTTTTCCCTTCTTCAAGTTATGAAAATAAAACCCTAAAATGTGTTTAAATACTCTGCTACAGTGACTTGCTACAGTGCCCCGTATTATACATGCTACAGTGCTTGTGGAATTATATTTCTATACATCTGACACGGTTTTGATTACAACTTTTGGTACACTGAATGGATTATAAACCGTAAATTTCTTCCAGAAAATAGACTTCGAGAGCTTTCCAAGGCTAGATAACATGTCATCTGGTTCATTGTATATCAATACAATTAAATCAGAGAAGATGGTTGACTAGCAGAGGTGAAAATGAAGGGTTTTACTCCATTTTTGTGCAAGTTGCTGCAAAACTCCTACAAACATTAAAAACACACAAAAACATAAAAATACCAAGGAATATAGCAAAGAAACATGGACGAATTGATATGAAAATAATACATAAATAGACACTAATCAAATTCCCCCACACTTAGACTTTGCTAGTCCTCGAGCAACTAAAATGATACGAAACAAAACTAAACCGAAACAGAATCAGAGAAAATTAAAACACACCAATGCTTCAACTTGCAAATAGGCCTCAAAGATTGTACTTAATTATAACCCAAGGAATACTTCAAAATAATGCACTTGATCAAGAATTTTATCTCCAAAATTAGTTTCGCTTCACTTCAATTCCTCAAGTGATTGTGTGTAGAGCCTTACTCACTAATCACTTGAACCCGGAGGAGTTATGCATAAAAATGAATCATATTTAATATTGAAGATGTGTGTATAAATGAAATCCATAGGCCTGCTTTTCAAGTCACTCTCCACTAATGTAGACATGCACAACACCAGGGATCAAGTAGGGCTTTATTAAGCTTGTAACGTTGGGCTTGGGTGAAGGTATTATAAAGGATAATAATTTGGCTCAAATCATCCACAAACACACAAACACATAAATCATTCAATACTATGTAGAACTCAACCCGACAACACCACTTCATTTCAATTCACCAGGTTACTCCCCCAAACTTATTTAGAACACTCAATCTTCTTTTTTTTTTCTCTTCTCTTCTTCTTCTTTTTTTTTTAGAAAACAAAAGAAACTACACCCCCACACTTTGTTGTTTCATTCTTTTTAAGAACACCCAAGGGTATAGAACTCTTTTTTTTCTTTTTTTCTTTTTTTTTTTAACTGCAATTTCACTCCCCCACACTTAAACAATACATTGTCCTCAATGTTTAAGTACGTGGAAGATAAGTACAGATTTTTTTTCTCTTTTTTTTATTACAAACATAATAAAACTCACTTGCATTGCTCATGGCACAATCCAACCTCCTCTAACTTCCCAAAACCAGAACATAGCTCAAAATGTAATTGCGAATGATTTACATGCTCATAGTTAAGGGATAAACTGTTTGGAACAAATTCAATTGAGATTAGGAAATCTTTTAGTGAGTTAACAAAGAAAAAGGTTTACAGAGGCTCAAAGGGGTAACTAGGGATCAATTATAATCAAGGTTGGCTCTTAAGGCTCAAACGGTCCAAAGATGGCCTAAATCATTTCCCTAATGTTGCACAGTCTAGGATTTCGCCTCGAGTGACCATCAAACAAGTTCTAGAATTCATTGAAAGCTGGAGAAACACTTAAATTACATAAACTTTCTCTAAGTAAACAAATAACTCAGTGATAATGGCTCGGTGCTCAATTTTGTGCAAGGAATCAAAGGTTAAGCAAAAACTAATTAACATTTCAAGCACAAAGATCCATGCATCATTTATCATTTTCCAAGAGTTATTCTTAATTCAATCATTATCTTAACATCGACCCACAAAATGCAAGAAAAGAGGTACGTGGCGTTGTTACACCTGAGTCAAGATTGTATATTTCAACAATCCTTAGGACCAGTAGCCCGCAGACTTAAGGTTTCCAGCCTATATACCTTTATTATGGAAGAAACACTTCAAACAACATGAGATAAACAAACTATATATTTATTTCAAGAGAATGCGTTTCAAGGGTAAAGAAACCCCATATTCTGCCATTCTCAGGTTTTTCCACAATTGTTTTTTTTTTTTAAATCAAAACTGATAAAGATAAAAACACATAACAAATCTAAATTACGCAAAACTAAACTCACTCATAAAATAACAAAGTTCAAAAAGTCGGCAAACAAAAACAAGTTAGTTAGAATGGGTCTACAAAGTTTAGAAGTTAGCCTCCTTATTCAGCCATTATGGATTGAAGAGATCCAGAATGCGTTTCAAGAGAACTTGAACTTTTCAAGCCACCACTCTAAAAACCGAGATTAGAAAATATTACCTGGGACGAAAGAAATAACCTGAAAAAGCTCAAAAGAAACGACATGAAAAATCTCAAATAAACCCACTAAAAAGAAAGCAAACAAAAACGAAGCAAACCAGCAAATAGAGATTACAGATGGAGGGTTAAATCCAGTTGACGGCTTTTGTTGCCTTCTCCAAACCAATTTATCCGAGCCATTGTTGGATCAGGTGAATAGACGAATTCTTGTAGTTTGTCAATTTACTCTCCTGCAGTTGAAGCTGTAACCAGCATTTGCCTTGCTGACGGTGAGATGAAATTTTTTTCTACAGCTTGATCAAGAAAGGACAACAAACCATCAAAAAAATTATTAACCTTTAACAAACCAATGGGTTTCCGATGGATGTTTAGCTGTGCCCAAGAGGTGATTTGATATATCTCCTCTAATGTACCATAACCACCCGGCAAAGCTATAAATGCATCGGACTTAACAACCATATGTGCAATACGCTCATGCATAGTAGAGACCTGTAACTCTTCCCCGATTGTGTTGCCTACGATATCTCGTACAGCTAATGGTTTAGGGATAATGCCGAGAACTTTGCTCCCTCCTAGTGATGCAGCTGTTGACACACACCCCATTAACCCAAGACTACCCCCTCCATAAATCAAATTAATACTCCTCGCAGCTAATGTCCTACTAAACCAAGATCAAGAGCTGCTGTGGTAAACTCTCCATCTTTACCAATTGCGATACCGCAAAATCACGCATATCTTGGCGATCCGCTGAATTGGTGTTTTATCCATTTTCTACAAGTGCTCTAATCTTGTGTAAGACACTTAGATATTATACTTTTCAATTGCAATACAGGTTATGGAATGACATATGAAAATATGCAGAATGTATATATACACCCATAAAACTCTCAAATTTTGACACATGGGACATACTTTCGGTGGGGGTTGCTCGATGCAGATTTATCGCCCCAAGATTTGAAAAAATGAGATATGCTTTCGGCGAGGTTTGACAAAACCTACACACTTGTCTCCCACGTGAAGTATGGAAAACGGAGATACACTTTCGGCGGGGGTTGACAAAACCCCCCACACTTGTCTCCCACGTGAAGCATAAAAAATAGAGATACACTTTCGGTGGAGGTTGACAAAAACTCCACACTTGTCTCCCACTTGTACTTATGCCATAGGGTAGTCATATGGTTTGTCAAAAAGAAAACTTGAAATTAAAAC
Source organism: Boswellia sacra (assembly GCA_013180625.2). Classification (NCBI taxonomy): domain Eukaryota; kingdom Viridiplantae; phylum Streptophyta; class Magnoliopsida; order Sapindales; family Burseraceae; genus Boswellia; species Boswellia sacra. The sequence continues at coordinate 2,333 of SNVD02001866.1, read as the reverse complement.
AAACAAAATCAACGAACAACAACAACACAAAAACAACATTGATAATCAGATCAAACGAAACAAGAAAAAAATTCTACAACAACAACACACATTCAAATAATACAAGTAGTTGTGATTGTGGCTCACATCTTCCTCGGTTTTACGTACAGTACGGCTGAAACGGCCTTCTATGAGTCGGGATTTTGCTTCCATCCAATTTTCTTATAACTAACTGGCAAACAGGTCGTTTTTAGTCAGATTCCCTAGACTATAACACTGCAATTCATCACGAAATTGTGTCCATAGATTAAGCAATTCACGCTAAACAAGTCCACAGAATGTGACTCGAGAGTTAACAAAACATTATCCAGCGACTCATTACTCAAACCATTCTTAATAAATGAAAGTTTATCTTCTCTATTCCTGGACGCAAAACCTAATGAACGACAGTCTGGTTACAATTCCATCTAGCACATTTATAACATACTTGTAACCTTTTCGCTCTCGCCTCTTGGCGTAGTAGCTCTTTCCTAGACCAGGCATGTATTTTGCGAGATTAATGTCCGGCTCACCGGACAATCTCACCTTGGCTTCGATAAGCCATCGGATATCCGCAGGCACATTTAGGAGCATTAATACCCCAAGTCTAGTCATCCGTACTTTATAAATTTTAAACACGTATTTTGAGGAAGTGAAAGGAAAATATTACGAAGGTTTGATAGAAAGATATCAGCATCCATTGAGAGAAGAAAAGGAGAGATTTACCATAATGCGGTTGAGTTTGTTCTTCTACCAGATATGCACGTTTCAAACCTTCGAACAATGGCTTCAACTCCCGTTTGAATGTTTCCTCAAGCTGTTGCACAACTGAACTCGAAGCACTGAATAATCAAATTAAACACAAGAAAAGAAAAGAAAAGAAAAGAAAATAGAGACACATAAAAGAAATAAAAACACAAGAGCAAATGAAAGTAAAAAACAAACAACAAAGCAAATGAGACAAATGGCAAAGAGAGATAAAACCTGATCAATTATAATACCCATGAGAGGAATCTCCTCGAAACACAAAAATTGATCAATACTACCTTCTTTTCTTTGTCTCTTTTTATTTATATTTCCAAAACATTGGGTTGCCTCCCAATAAGAAGCGCTTTGGTTTAAAACGTCTCAGCCTGACGTTACTTGCCATCACCCATCAAGATAAGCTGGCTCATAGAGAGGTACCTCCTCGATGTCCTGCATCACTGAAGTCTCATAGTAAGGCTTCAACCTGTGCCCATTCACCTTGAATACTTTATCCGTTTTTAAGCTCTTGATTTCCACTGCACCATGGGGAAAAACATTAGTAATAACAAAGGTCCAACCCATCGAGATCGTAATTTACCTGGAAATAACTTGAGGCGAGAATGAAATAAAAGAACTTTCTGTCCCACTTTAAAATTCTTCCTGAGATCAGTTTATCATGAAATGCCTAGTTTCTCGGTCCTTGTAAATTCTGGAATTCTCATAGGCATCATTTCTGAAGTTCTTCCAATTCTTGCAGTTGAAGCTTCCTTTGTTCTCCAGCAGCATCCATCTCCATGTTACAACTTTAACTGCCACCATGCTTTATTTTCGAGTTTCCACTGAAGGTGGCATGGCTTACCGAGACTAACCTGTACGGAGCCATACCAATAGGTGTCTTATAAGCAGTTCGGTATGCCCACAGTGCATCATTCAATCGTAGGCTCCAATCTTTTCGGTTCGGATTCACTGTCTTCTCGAGAATGGACTTGACTTCTCGATTTGAAACTTCAACTTGACCACTTGTTTGTGGATGATAGGCAGTAGACACCTTCAAATGATCTGTTGCAGAAGTGTGTCCCTCTATCGCTTGTCATGGCTCTTGGTGTTCCAAATCTCGCAAAAATGTTAGATTTCGCAAAATCTACAACAACTTTAGAATCATTAGTTCTCGTAGCTCTTGCTTCCACCCATTTAGAAACATAATACACAGCAAGTATAATGTAAACATTACCAAAAGATGAAGGAAAAGGACCCATGAAATCAATACCCCACACATCAAAAATCTCAACAACAAGTATAGGGGTTTGTGGCTTTTGATTTTTGGCGCTTAAATTACCTGTCCTTTGACAACGATCACAAGCTTTGCAAAATAGATATGCATCTTTGAACAATGTTGGCCAGTAGAATCCACAATCAAGAACTTTCAGGGCTGTTCTTTTTGGTCCAAAGTGACCGCCACATGCATAAGAATGACAGAAGTTCAAAATTGAATTAAATTCAGATTCAGAAACACACCTTCTTATCACTTGATCAGAACAATGCTTCCATAAGTATGGATCATCCCATAT
>SNVD02001864.1:0-15732 GCA_013180625.2 Boswellia sacra | reverse complement strand
TATCTTGAGCTACAGATATCAAATGACTTGGTTCTTGATGCGTTGGAAAGCTTATTCAAATGTGCAGATCTTTTATGTTTTACAGATTTTCAAATTTCAAACGGAACATTGACAAAAATGGCAGACAAGATTACGGTTTTTATAGTGGGCAGAAAATTTGGAGATGGTGTCTTCACTTGATTAAGTTCATCTCATTTGCCTATAAGAGGAGCCATACTCCCATGCATTCAACAAGTGCAAGAGAAGTATTTTATCAAGCAAAAAGCAAGAGAAATATCAAGTCTAGAGAGCTTTTATATTATTTATCTACTCTTTGAAGAGAGTTATACTTTTGTTGTAAAAATTATCTTTGTTCTTGTATTGTGGTGAGAGTGAAATATTCTTGTAAAGGATAATAGTTATCCTTGAGAGAACTCTTGTTGTGCGTTATCAAGAGTTGAAGGAAGTTGCCTTGGTGAGGTTATTCATCAAGAAGAACTCTTGGTGTGGTGTTATCAAGAGTTGAAAGAAGTTGCTTGGTGAGGTTGTTCATCAAGAAGAACTCTTGGTGTGGTGTTATCAAGGGTTGAAGGAAGTTGCCTTGGTGAGGTTGTTCATCAAGAAGAACTCTTGGTGTGGTGTTATCAAGAGTTGGAAGAAAAAGTCTTGGTGAGGTTGGTCATCAAGCAAGTTGTAAAGATTTCTACAACTTAGTGGAAAGCTTAGCTCGTGGAGCTAGGAGCCCGTGGACGTAGCCAAGGTTTGCCGAACCACGTAAATTGAGTTTGCACTCTCTCTATCCCTGTCTCTTTATATTTACTTGCACTTGTGATTGTTCTTTATTGCTATTCTCTTGATTGCATTCTATTTTCATCTTCTTCACCTTTATTTTCAAAGAAAGAGTTAAATAATTTTGATCTTTCAAGAAAAGTTTTCTAATTCCGTATTGATAAATAAAAACCCAATTCACCCCCCCTCTGGGGTTGCCATACCTGGGTCAACAAGTGGTATCAGAGCAAGGTTGCTCATTTTTTTTAAATCTTAACCGATTTTGAGCTATGGCTACTTTTAATTCAACTTCATATGTTGAGGGACTTTCTATCTCTAGACCCCCATTTTTTAATGGAAGTGATTACTCTTATTGGAAAACTAGAATGAGTATTTTCTTGAAATTTTTTGATTATGATTTGTGGTCTATTGTTTTGGAAGGACCTTTTGTTCCTACCAAAATTGAAAATGGGGAATACATGCTTAAAGAACCTAAAGAGTTTAGTGAAGATGATAAAAAGAAATTGAGTTTGAATGCTAAAGCTATGAATGTGTTGTATTGTGCTCTAGATAGAAATGAGTTTAAAAGAATATCTACTTGTTCTACGGCACAAGAAATATGGCACACACTTGAAGTAACTCATGAAGAAACTAGTCAAGTTAAAGAATCCAAAATTAGTATGCTAGTTCATAGTTATGAGCTTTTTAAGATGAAATCGGATGAATCAATTTCTGAAATGTTTACTAGATTTACGGATATTGTCAATAGTTTGAAATCTCTTGATAAATCTTATTCTAATATTGAAATGGCGAGAAAGATTCTTAGGTGTCTACCAAAATCTTGGGAGCCAAAGGTGACGGCAATTCAAGAAGCAAAGGACCTCACCAAACTACCATTAGAAGAACTTATGGGTTCTCTCATGACTCATGAAATCACCTTGAAGAAGAATGAAGAAAATTGCAAAGTGGCAAACATGTGCTTTATGGCTTTAAGAGAAGATGAGGTAAGTATTCTAAACCATGATCCTAAGCTTTCATATGATGAATTACTTGAAGCATTCCAAAATTTACATGTGCAAGTTGATAAGCAAAATTCAAGAATTAAAGCTTTCAAAAAAAAGTCAAAAATCATGTTATCTCAATTAGAAGAGGTGGTAGAAATAAATGAAGCTTTAGAAAATGAAAATGAAATTTTAAAGCAAAAAGATTTTGAAAGTTTGGAAAGTCAAATACATTTATTAAAAACTGAAAATGACATTTTAAAACAAAAGGATTTTGATAAATTGGAGAAACAAAATGCTATTTTGAAAAAGAAAAATAATGACTTAAGAAATATTGTTGATAGTTTTACAAAAAGCACAAAAAATTTGAATTCTATGTTACAAAACCAAAGGTGTGTTTTTTATAAAAGAGGTTTAGGATATAAAACTCATAAAAATCAAAAGTATTTTAAAAATTATTTTGCTCATGCATCTTTAGGAAATAATCCATAATCATCATGTACTTATTGTGGAAGGAAAAGGACACAAATGCATTCTTGCTCCATTAAAAGAAATCCGAATTGCAAACACATATGTGTTCCAAAAAGTACCATAACTAACCCCCAAGGACCCAAGAACTTTTGGGTACCAAAAAGTTACTCCTTGAATGTTGATTGTAGAGACAAAGTGGCAAACACAAGTGTTACTTAGATAGTGGATGCTCAAGGCATATGACCGGAGATGCCTCCAAGTTCTCAAGATTAATCATGAAGAAAGGATGATATGTGACCTTCGGTGATAATGCCAAAGGAAGGGTAATCGGACATGGTGATATTGGTAACCCTTCTTCACCTATTATTAAAGATGTTGTGCTTGTTCATGGTTTGAAACATGATTTGATTAGCATTAGTCAATTGTGTGATAAGGGATATTTTGTTGCTTTTGAGTCTAATAGATGTGTCATTAAGAATGTTAGTAACAATAAGACATTATTTGTTGGTAATAGATGTGGTAATATTTATACAATTGATATTGATGTTAATGCTTATGTAGAAAATTGTTTCATTGTTAATCATGATGCTTGGTTATGGCATAGAAGATTAGGTCATGCTAGCATGGACACAATTTCAAAAATTTCTAAAATGATTTAGTTGATGGTCTTCCAAAAATAAAATTTGAAAAGGATAAGATTTGTGATGCTTGTCAATTTGAAAAAGAATTGAGAACTTTTTTTAAACAAAAGAAATTTATTTTCACAAATAAACCTCTACAATTACTTCATTTGGATTTATTTGGACCATCAAGAACTCAAAGCCTTGGTGGAAAGTATTATGTTTTTGTTATTGTGGATATTATTCAAGATTCACTTGGGTGTTATTCTTGAAAACTAAAAATGAGGCCATACAAGCTTTTTCAAAATTTACAAAAAGAGTCCAAAATCAAAAAGGGCATTCTATTGTATCCATTAGAAGTGATCATGGTGGTGAAGTAGACAATGTTGCGTTTGAAAATCTTTGTGATGAAAATGGTTTTGAACATAATTTTTCCGCACCTAGAACTCCACAACAAAATGGTGTTGTTGAGAGGAAAAATAGGACTATCCAAGAAATGGCTAGGACCATGTTACTTGAAAATAATTTGCCAAAATATTTTTGGGCTGAAGCCGTAAATACCGCATGTTTTATAATCAATAAAGTCCATGTTAGAGCTTTAATAAAGAAAACTCCTTATGAACTTTGGAAAGGAAGAAAACCCAACATTGGATTTTTTTAAAGTTTTTGGACGTAAATGTTTTATTTTAAATACTAAGGATAACTTTGGAAAATTTGATGCAAAAGCCGATGTTAGAATTTTTGTTGGCTACTCCAACCATAGTAAAGCATATAGAGTTTTTAACAAAAAGACTCTTACTATTGAAGAATCTATGCATGTTGAATTTGATGAAACTAATGTTATTTCTTCAAAGAATTTAGATGATGATATTGTTGAGGTAGAAAGGCAAATCAAGGAATCAAGGCTTGATGAAACGAGCCAAGATGAATTATAACTTCAACAAGAAAAGCTTGTGGAAGTAAATGATTCTTCCCAAGAATTACCAAAGGAATGAAGGTATGCAAAAGCTCACCATAAAGATCTCATTATTGGTGAACCATCACAAGGTATGAAAACTAGATCTTCTTTTATGAACTTTTGTAATCATTTTGCATTTATCTCTCAATTTGAACCAAAATCTTTTAAAGAAGCCGAAAATGATGAAAGTTGGATTTTGGCTATCCAAGAAGAATTGAACCAATTTGAGAGAAATCAAGTTTGGGAGTTAGTCCCTAGACCTAAATATGATTAAACATCTTAGTCAAGATAGATTTAGCATAATTAGAAGAGAATTAGGCATATTGGATATGTCTTAATTTTGCTTTAATATGATAATCTTTGAATGGTAGCATATGTTAAGGGGGAGAATATATTTAGGGGGAGTAGTTAATTTGATTACATCTTTTTGATGATAACAAAAGGGGGAGAAATAGTTGGATTGCTTATATTCATAACAAGTGCCATCTTTTAGTTTATTATTGATTTTATTTTCATTCTTAATTTTAGATTATATTTTAAAGCAATCAATGGTTTGTCATCATCAAAAAGGGAGAGATTGTTAGCCCTAAGGCTACATGATAATTTTGATGATAACAATACACATTGATTAATTGAGATTTACTAACATGTTTATTTATGTGCAAGAGTAAGATCATTGAAATAATTTTAAAATCAAGAAGAGGCTTATTAAAATGAAGTGTTGAAGCTAAGGAGAAGACTACATGTTAAAGGCACCAAAGTTTAAGAACAAGGATTGACTCAAGGAATGTGACACATGAGCAATGTTCAATCAATTGGTCATATATATCTCTACAAATATCCAAATATGTGATTCTTGAGCCTTTGGAAAGCTTACTCAATTTATAACATTTCATATGTTTTAATGAAATTCAAATTTCAAGTGTAAGTTGTCCAAATCATCATGCAAGTTGAAAGACAAATGGAAGCAGCTGACATGAGCACCGAATACTCCTTTGGACATATCTTGAGCTAGAAAAATCAAAATGACTTGATTCTTATGGCATTGGAAAGATGACTTAATGAGGCACATTTCATATGTTTTGAAGAAATTCAAATTTCAAATGGAAGGCCGACATAATTGACATGCAATTCGGTGGACTGACACAGAGAAGAAAAATCAACTCACATGAGCACCGAATGGTGTTTTGGCCATATCTTAAGATAGAGATATCCAAATTCTTTGAATCTTAATGTTTTGGAAAGCTTATTCAAATATGAAGATCTTTTATGTTTTGAAGAAATTCAAATTTCAAACGGAAGACTGACAGAATTATCATTCAAGTCGGTGGACTGACACATGGAGGAAAAATCAAGTCACATGAGCACCAAATGGTGTTTTGGCCATATCTTGAGCTACAGATATCCAAATGACTTGATTCTTGATGCGTTGGAAAGCTTATTCAAATGTGCAGATCTTTTATGTTTTACATATTTTCAAATTTCAAACGGAACATTAACAAAAATGGTAGACAAGATTATAGTTTTTATGGTGGGCAGAAAATTTGGAGTTGGGGTCTTCACTTGTTCAAGTTCATCTCATTTGCCTATAAAAGGAGCCCTTCTCCCATGCATTCAGTAAGACAAAGAGAAAAGAATCCAGCAAGCCACAAATAAGAGAAATATCAAGTAAAGAGCTTTTATATTCTTCATCTACTCTTTGAAGAGAGTTGTACTTTTATTGTAAACAATTTTCTTTGTTCTTGTATTGTGGTGAGAGTGAGATATTATTGTAAAGGATAATAGTTATCCTTGAGAGAACTCTTGTTGTGTGTTATCAAGAGTTGAAGGAAGTTGCCTTGGTGAGGTTGTTCATCAAGAAGAACTCTTGGTGTGGTGTTATCAAGAGTTGAAGGAAGTTGCCTTGGTGAGGTTGTTCATCAAGAAGAACTCTTGGTGTGGTGTTATCAAGGGTTGAAGGAAGTTGCCTTGGTGAGGTTGTTCATCAAGAAGAACTCTTGGTGTGGTGTTATCAAGAGTTGGAAGAAAAAGTCTTGGTGAGGTTGCTCATCAAGCAAGTTGTAAAGATTTCTACAACTTAGTGGAAAGCTTAGCTCGTGGAGCTAGGAGCCCGTGGACGTAGGCAAGGTTTGCCGAATCACGTACATCGAGTTTGCACTCTCTCTATCCCTATACTCTTTACATTTACTTGCACTTGTGATTGTTCATTATTATTATTCTCTTGATTACATATTTGATAACTTCTAATTTCATCTTCTTCACCTTCATTCTCAAAGAAAGAGTAAACTAATTTTGATCTTTCAAGAAAAGTTTTACAAATCTGTTTTGATAAATGAAAACCCAATTCACCCCCCTCTTGGGTTGCCATACCTGGGTCAACAAAAAGATGTGGAGTCCAGATTTTTAACTGCATTTTTCAGCTGAAAATGGCATTTTGAGATAGTGAAAGTCATGCCATTGTGAAGATTGCCTCATGCTGATCGTTATGATACCAGAGGTGTCACCAGACGTACCGATGAAATTTTTAGCGATCGGAGATGTGAGTAGGGGTGGGCACAAGTCAGGTTTCGACAAACTCGATATCCCATTGGTTTAGAAAAATTGAACATGTTGTTGGGTTTTATAACTGTAGACCGATACAAACTTTCCCCCAGGGTCGGATCAGGTTAATCGGGTTGATAAATCCCCTAACAAACAAAGAATATATTGTCTTATAAATCAATTTCCTAACATTAACTTATACTTTTTCAATTATTTTTCTTTTTCAACTTGAAGCAAGAAAATTAAAAATGATCCAATCACAAAGCATTCTTTACCACAAAATATATAGAAATAATAATCAAATATGAATATAAAAAGTTTCTTATGAACACTAATACATATTAATAAAATAGAAATTAACAAAGCAAAAGTTAATACACAAGCTAAAGAAATTACAAAAATTTATCTTATAAAAGCTACAACGACGTGGATGGAGGAGGTTGAAACTGTGGATGTGAGCTAAAGTAGAGGAGGCTGGAATTGCCATGGAAGGTCTAGATGCGAGGTGTGGAGGGCCCAGCGAGGCAAGACGGTCATGGAGCGTGGAGCACGGTGAGGTGAGACGACCGTGGGGCATGGAGGGCCTCGCGAGGCAAGCAGTTTTAAAGCTTGGAGGGCCTCGTGAGGTGAGACTACCACCATGAAGAGACTAGCGAGGTGCGAAAATGGTGGATGAAGGTCTGGATGGTTAATAGCAGACATGAGAGAGAAGCCGTGAGGGAGGCAAGAGAGGATTTCAAAATATTTTTTTAAGGTTCAATTGGATTAGAAAGAAAAATGTGTTTTTAATTAACTGATATTATGTGATAAAGTGTCGACTAATATAATGCATTCAACTAATCAACATCTAATACATGGTAAAATTATATTTTTTATAAATATATGATCAGGTCGAGTTAATTCAGGTTTCAATGTACAAGCCGATTAAAACCTGAATCTGATAAAACGTGAAATCGAGTTTTTTAATGCAATAACTCGATGAAAAATCGCCCGAGTTGGGCATGCCCAATCGAGTTGCCTCAGGGCAGATTATAATGCACACCCCTAGGTGTAAGCATTGAAATCATGCCGGTTTTAAAACCCGATGACAATGATTGAAATACGAAATTGGGATGGAATTCTAGGCGGAAGAGACACCGAAAACACATTAGAAACCCAAATTACAGCCAATTAAGGTGAAATTTAGGGTTTTGGGCCGTCTTCGTGCCTGAAACCCATTACACATGCGCGCCTATAGGTAGACACGTGTGGGTAACTATAGACGCGCGTCTGTAGGTACATAAGTGCGCGTGTACTACACACATACGTCTATAGCTATAGAGGTGCATCTATAGCTACAGTCATGTGTGTGTACTTACAGACATGTGTCTATAGTCCTTTAGCATAAATTCTGAATTTTATAAAATTTAGGGGACTTTGGCCAATTTTTGGAAGGATTATACGATTTTTCTCTTAACTTTTCTTGCATAAACAGCTACAAAACATGTTCATATACCTAGAAAACACTTGGGAATCACTTATTGGAGAGTCTTTATGAGTTTTGTAGGAGGTTCTTAAGGAATAGAATTCCATTTTGAAGACTTTGGTAAGCTCGAGGGCAATGAATGCATTGCTACACTTTTCGTTGATGTTTACTGCTTTATTTTGATGTTCTTGAAGATTGCCTTCTTATATCTTCCTTTTCATGTCATTTCTATGGATTTATATATGAATTTCAGATTTATTAACGTGTGGGTAATGGACTTTTTTGCTTAAAATGATTGATATCATGTTAGTTATGATGTCTTTTGTTATCCTAAAATGATTAGCATCATGTTTGATAACTTCCATGAAATTGCCATGAATATTTTGATTAGTGAGTTTGCTTATTGTCAATGTTAGTGGAAAATGTCATATTAGGTGTAGTGTTAATTTTATGTTTATTTTAATACAAATTTTCAATGTCATATTAATGGTAGTATTAATATTTTTGCATGAGTTAATGGGCTGTTTTGGTTGATTTAGACAAGCTAGTATGTTAATTTTTGTTGTGGATGTTCTATATGATATTTATGAATGATATGGATTTCCTTTATGCTTATTTAGGATAATTTTGAAATGATTTTGATGGGATAATTGATATTTCATATGTGAATAATGGGTTGCTTTTTCTTTTTGTTTTAACTTTTTTTTAGCACTTTCCTTTTGATTGATACGCGTTGATAAATTGATCTCAATTTCCTGTTTTGTGATTCTCTAATTAGAAATGTTGCAATCTCATTTTTTCTCTTTATTCAAGCCTTTTTTTACTTGTTTGAGTGTTGATAATTAATCTTGTATGATGATAAATGATTTATGATGCTTTGAGATGGTTTGATAGATATGGGAGTTAGTGAGTAGTGCGTGGGCTCACATTGATAGTGAGAGACCCATTTCTCAAATTGGAACTCCATTTTAAAGCTTCAATTTGTTTCCTTAGAAATTGAAAATGGTTAATTTGATTGATTGAATGTGTTGAGTCAAGAATACATTGACCTATGTTGGTGGTGGGATAATTCATTCTTAAAAGTTCGAGTTTGAGGAATTATCGCTTGATTTGGAAGTTTTATTTGGATTCTTTGATTAGAAGTGTTAATAGTGGATAGCTCACACTGGTTGTGAGGAATCCATCTTGGAGATTAGAGGATAGGATGGATGTGCATAAGTTGGCGATGAAGTGATAATATTTATGAAATGTTGTTGGAGGATAGACTCACATTTCTTGGTGAGGAATCCACTTTGATGAGTTGGAGGCTATGTTTTATTCTTCGTAGCGTTGATATGAGTGTGGCCATGAGGGTGGTTGAAAAATGGATGGATTCACATTGCTTTGTAAAGGATTCGTTTTTCAATAACGGATCCATTGTAGTTCTTGGCGCACTTTAAGAAAGGATAATCAAAATTAGGAGTGCTATTTTAGTTTTGCTCTTTATATGGACTACTTTTATTTTATGCCTTTTTCTTTATTAATGATGAAGAGTGATTGTAATTCTCTTTCCCTTTCCCTTTCCCCATGTTTGATGGAACTTGTATTCTATTCTCCTTGCTCTTTCTATGGATGATTATAAATGTTTTGACCTCACATGTAATAATAAAACTAGTTGTGTGCATTGAATGAAATAGGATCAAGATGGACAATAGTTAGTAATCTAAAACCTTGAACTCGGCAGACCCTAGTGGAGGTCAAACTTTGCTCAAGTGGGCCGAAGGCTCATACTTAACTTTCGAGCCCATCTCTAAAGGGGTGAAGGCAGTCTATATCCATGAGCAAGGGATCAAATTATCATCACTCAATTTTCCTGTGGTTATTCCCGGTTAGAGACTCTATGATCTCCAGGCTTAACTCTGTAATCTCTAGGCTTGTCTTCGTGACTTGTCCCGTGATAACCCCAAGTTCTGAAAGGGCTTGGAAAGCAGTGCTAGGTCATAATCGTTTGAATAGGATGGAAGCCCCGCTCACAAGTAGCAGTTCGATGCTCCTCTGGTGATAGAATTTAAAATTTTAAAATTAATTAATTTTTGTAAAATATAATGAAATATTTTTGTATTTTTTTATAACATACATTTTTGCATTATTAACATTTTGTTAAAAGGTAATACAATATATAGATGCACCAAACACAATATGGGCATGTTTAATATGACGTATAGTATAGCATTAAGAGGGGTGTTTGTATAACTTTTGAATTAACATGTGTTTGGTTCAAAATTGAGTGAGGATAAGATGGTAAAGATAGTGTAAGAAGTGCATAAAGATAAGAAAATTACCACATATGGGACTCTAGGTTATCAGTGCTATAAATAGGATTTTCATTTCACTCCAAGCAATTGCAACCATGATATTGTGTCAAAGCCTTTTTTAAGACTTAAGAAAACACAAACAAGCCTTTAAGGCAAGTTTTGGAGATTGATATAGAGTTGCTAGCCAGTTTTCGATTAGGACACTAAATGAGGATAATTTGATTCCTCGCTTTAGGTCCTAAACTACCCTTATATGTTCAGAGACGGGTTTGGAAAGTTAGATATGAGCCTTCGGCCTGCCTAGATATAGATCCAATCTCTACTGGGTATACCAAATTATAATGTCTTAGTTATTGATTTAGTCCACTTAGGTTAGCTCATTTTAATCATGCATTGCCTAATTTTATCTTGTTAATCATGTGAGGTGTACAATATACAAAGAAAGAGGAGAAGAATAGATTATATCCTTTGGCAAATATAGGAGAAATGTAAGAGGATTACATCATTTGAAATAGATAATGCATAAAATAATGACATAAAGTACGAAACTAAAAGCATGGAAATAAGAGTGTATAAAACAAAGTAAACCTAATCAAATCTTTAATACAACTCATGGCATGAAACAAATAAAAGCAATAAAATAAGGTAAAATAAGAAGATGAATAAAACACAACATATAACAACTAAAAGTGAATAGACAATAATGATAGACAAACAATAAATAGCTTCAAAACATCATATTCTACATAGGAAAAAAGTGGGAGAGAAAAGCATACATATCATGCATAACAACAAAAAACACATAAAACAAAGATAGTAAAGCAAGTAGAGGCATGGGATAGAAGTTCAAAAAACATTAACTAAACATATTAAAGAAGCGACATGGATAAGGCAAAAACACAATCCTAAAGAGCTGTAACACATATTTAAAGAGGCATACATAAATAATTAAGGCATAAACTCATAAAAGAGGTTCAAAACGTACATAAGTACTTAAACATAAATATGGGAGAATTGCACAAGAAAGCAAACACAAGAGTCAAACGCATAAATAAGAGGAAAGCAAAATAATAATGAAAGAAAAGATAGGAAAAGAAACATAAAAGAAAACGAGGTGAGGAAGAAGACATGCTCAAAGTAAAATTTAATTAAAGACATAAAATAAACAAACATAAGAAAGAAAAAAATAAGAAAAGAAAAGAAAAAAGAAGAATAAGAAGAAGAAGAAGAAGAAGAAGAAGAAAGACATAAATCGAAACATGCTTCTAAAGAAAACAGACCTTAAACATGCTCCTAAACAAACATAAACTCTGACATGCTCATAATAATATTAAAATAAACAAAGAAAAAAAAAAGAAGACTTATCTTACCATGCTTCTCAACATAGCTAACAACAAAAGAAAACACATCAAAACATTCAAGAAAAAAGGAGAGAAAATAAGTAATCATTCCAGAAGAAAGGAGAGAAAATAAGTAATTTGCCTTCATGACATAGATTTTCTAGGTTTGACCAAAAAAAAGGCTCAAACTTAAAGAAATATTGAACTACAAATGCTCTAAAGATTGCTCTTAAGCGTTGGTTTGAATGCTTTCTAGATGTCCTGGGAAAGGTGCTTATGAGGCCTTTATATACTCTCTTCTAGAGTGAAAATTGATGTCTAAGCAATATAGGATTCACCACAATAGCCAATCGTCTGTTTACAATAGTCAACCGACTGTGCTTGCTATCGAGAACTAGGAGTTCCTCGGAAAGTTTGTAAAACCTTGGTTTCAAACAGCTGATCGGCTGTTCACACGAGCGGCTGACTATGGTGGACAGCCAGCCCTGCGTATGCGTCAGTGAAGTGCATTGGAGCATAAGATATTAACATAACTCTCAAATTTATAGTCGTGTACCTGTCCTTGTGGGCGTCACGTCTATCCCACATAACACTCACACCTATTTGGCCTTTCTGACCATTTTTACACTCTCTTTCTCTTAAGGTTTGTTCGATTAGTTTCTTTACTCCACATCTTAGGTTATCATCATCGGGCATAAAAACCATAAGCAAATTTCTAGTGCTTACAAATGCATAACATTGTTAGGTTTATCTATCTCCTCTCAACAATCTTGACTGTTTCTCTCACTTTCACTTCCTTTACAAAAATTTCACCAACAAGTTTTAAAACTTTTCTCTTGATGAAGTATTGATTGTGGGTTTTCAATAAATGGTTTTCCATGTTGCAGCTCCAAGATCGTTTTGAAATCAAAGACATCGAGAATGTTATACCAGTTGACAAGCTTCAATAGGATCGTGTTATACCAAGTGCAACATTAGTTTGAAAAGGTCCAAATTTGACAACCCATTTGTCTGAAAATTTCCTGTTTAAACTCAAAATATGCTCTCCCTATTTCTTGTTCGTCACCAGGCCCTTTCTCTGCCAATCTTGAATTCAAATCTTGGTTGTCATGTTCTTGCAATAACTGGTGGTAGCTTTGTCAAAGTCTCCACTGTTTTGGTGCTATTATTGTATATATAATAGATCAGGCCTCTAACTTTCATTTTTTAAATAAAGGATTGTAGGCTAGATTCAAAAATATGCCTAAAGGGTATGCTAATTGATTAATTCTACTCCACTTTCCAGATTGGGTTAGTGTTCAATTAATCAGCCTAGGGCCTTGCAAGGATTTGTTTACCCAGGAGAGGAGTTATCCTTGAGGAGACTTGGTTGTTGATTGTTTGACATAATTTTCTTTTTCATGAGCTGCTTGGATAATGAGAAATGTGAGAAAATTAGAGATAAAATGGGAAAATTTGTGAGTTTTGAGTAAATTAGAAAATTTTTAATTTCAATAATATGTATCTAAAAATCAATATGACCTTATTTATGTAGTTCTTAAAAATAATTCTTATGCTCAATTTGTGAATTTTTATTTTTGGAATTAAAAATTTTCTATGATATTGTTTGTAAATTATTTTAATTAATAAAATCCAGTATTTTATCAAACATAATATTATTTAGCATTTATCTAATATAATGTCAAACAAACACAGTGTAGAATTTACTTAATCATATGTAATACAATTCAATATAATGCTATCCGATGTAATGACAATTATACAATCCTATACGGTGCACCAAACACACCTTATAGATTTTAAGTAGCACTATTTTTTATACTATATAATGCAGTATAATACAATACAACACAATACTATAATATACAATATAGCTCACCAAACATGCCATAAAGTTTAGGAAAACTACAAATGATTGGCCAATTACCAATCATGCGGTCAACTTTGATATTGGCCAGGCTTGATATTTTAGTTATCTGAAGAAGTTTCTTGCGGTGGTAACGCTTTGCTCAAGCCCAACCATGAATATATGCCAAGTTATACATCAAAATCCAAAATTGATTTGGAAATTATAATGAAGATTAGATCATGAGTAAGTCTAAACGGTAGATTATTTCCTTAGAAGTATATATTCATGCTTTAACAAATTTTATAATTTGCAAATTAAGTTATAAAAAAATGAAAACTGAACAAGGGAAATGACAATTATTGTGGGAAACGCACACAAATACAGATTATTTAATAAATTAATCATTTTAAGCATACAAGGAAGCAGAAAGGCGTGGAGTGACCAGAACTTGAAGTGGAGTTGTTTTAATGAGAGTCAACCCTATTCCCTCGCCCATGTCAGCTACTTGATCGTCTGACAGGGTTGCAAGATCAAATCCATGCAGCAATCCAGCCAGTATAAGTTGCATAACCTGAAGGGCAAATGATACTCCAGGGCACATTCTTCTTCCGCTACTAAATGGCATGTACTCAAAATTCTGGCCTCTAACATCAAAATCCTTGTGGGTGGTTAGAAATCTTTTTGGCTCAAACTTGCAAGGATCCGACCAAACAAGTGGGTCACGATGAATCTTCCAAAGATTAACAAGAAGACGTGTGCCTGCTGGCACATGGTAGCCATTAACAATGCAGTCTTCAATAGACTCATATGGAACCGAGAGTGGTCCAGCGGGATATAGGTGCATTGCTTCCCTAAGGATGGCTTGGAGGTAAGGTAAATTTCTTATATCTGACTCATTTACTTGCCTCGCCATACCAACCTGGGTCTCTAATTCATTTTGGGCCTTTTTTAGGACCTCTAGGTTGTTAAGAAGTAACGATAGAACCCATGTTAATGTAACCGTTGAGGTGTCAGCGGCCGCTAAGATCATCCCTTACAAAGAGATTTATGTATAAAGTGCAGTGCAGCATAACCAAAAATAATCAAACAAAGATTTTTTACATTTTACAATCAACTAAAAACTATCCACAATAGTATTTCTTGGTTTTTGCAAATTGTTAGCTTAACGTGCAAATATATATATATTAAGACTTAAAAAATCTGTATATTTTTATCATAAAAATTATTAAATCATCTTTAATTTTTTTTACCTTTTTCGTACACAAAGTATTACTACATATAAATAATTAATTTTATATAATTTTTAAATTAATTTAAGTAATTATGATAATATATTATATTATATTTATTTATTTATTTATGTGTTTAAAAGTATCCTTGTTAATACAACCGTGAATGGAAATAGTAATAACAGTATGTTTCATTAACAGAGCCATTAAGTGGGGACTGAAAGTGAAGCCTGCAGCTCCAACCAACAAAATAATTCTATCAATTTTTATTTGAGATGCAAAACCTTTTTGAGTGTAGTCTTTGTAGCTTTCATATCACTTTCAATACATTTAAATTAATATTAACCACATATCATTTTTAAAATTAAAAAAATTTAAAATCAATCCTATATTCTTTCTCAATTTTAAAAAATAAAAACTCACAAAACACATTCTTTCAATCATACATTCTTTAATTTTTTTTCTTGTAAATTAATTAATTAATTACCCTATAATAGTATTAACAGTGTTTTTAGAGAAGAGTTCTGATGAATTTTAAGTTGTGTTATCACAATTAAAATACGAAACTATTAAAAACAAAACGAGAAGTACAGGAAACTAGATAAGGAGATGGCTTACTAGGCATGTGGCTTTATTGACGGTATCAGCATCGCGACCAGGAAACAACTCTGGATTTTCTAGAACGGAAATCATCACATCCATGAAGTCTTCCTCTGCAGCTTTCAACTCCTTGCAATCTGTCCTCTTCCTCTTGTGCTCTTCATACCATTCTTGAACAACAATGTCTAATTCTTTAGCCGTCTTCTTCATTAAATTCGCGTATCCCCCTATATCCAACCACTTCAAAAACGGCAGCGTATCTGACACCACGAACTTCCCACTCAATTCAAAAAACCTTGTTAATTCTTCTTTCCATGTATCACTGTTTTCAGCAGTACCCTTCTGACGGGTGCATCGCTTTCCTACAACTATCCTTAAAATCATGTTAAGAGTTATGTCCCCGAACCATCTCTTCATCTCCACCAACACCTTATTTGAACTACTACTTCTGTTATGGAGCCACAACTCATACAATTCTTTTAGAGAAGTTTTGAACTCAGATTCCCGAACATGTTTGAGCTTCTCAAGCCGATGGTTTGAGAGAAGCTCAAGGGTGGCTATCTTGCGTGCCTGGCGCCAGTAGTGACCATACGGGGCGAAGCCTATCATGGAAAAAT